>CAUYON010120533.1:0-15893 GCA_963573935.1 Arctocebus calabarensis
TCTATTCTGTTGCTGTGGGCTTCTACTGTATTTCTCATCTTTTTGAGGGTTGCAACTTCTTGTCTCAATGTGTCGAGATCTTTGGTCATTTTGTCTTTGAATTGGTTGAATTCTTGAGACATCTTCTGAATTAATCCTATAATCCCTACCTCCATGTTAGTTTCCATTTTATTAATCTTGTTTGCTATCCAGATTCTAAATTCGATTTCAGACATCTCTGCTATCTGTTTGTCGATGGGATAGTCTGGATTGGATGGTTTGTCATTTTGGGGGGGAGTTGCATCACTCTGTTTATTCATGTTGCCAGAGTTTTTCCACTGGTTCCAACCCATGATTGTTTTTCAGTTTTTAGCTATAAGAGCAGGAGAATGATATTGGACTGGAGACTTCTACGGTTGTGGTTGACCAGCCCTCCACCTAGGTATTGGTGTGGTGACTGCAGCCTGTACAGTTCAAGAGTTCCAGTCCAATTGTAACTGCAGTCAGTCTGGATTGTGGATGAGTTGGAGTTTTAGACTTCCAATCCGGGGCAAGGGGTGAACTGAAGTATCAAGGTGGCAAGGAAAACATTTATAACACCAATCACATTAATAGCAAATGGGCTAATACATTCGTAGAAGGGCTACCAGACACCTAAGCCCACAGTTACAACCACAGTCAGAAACATCGACATACAAACAAAACATAACAAACAAACAGCCAATCACAGAACAACAGCTAAGAAGAAAAAAAAAAAGAATTCTACAATAAAAATGCTTCTTATAAAATACTTGAGAATAGAGAAGAAGAAAAGCCTCTAGCAAATATGATGTAAGCACTCTTAGAAGTTATAAGAAGGGAGGGAGAGGAGGGGGAGAGAGAACAAAGAAATTAACACGGGAGAGGAAGAAGAATGTTCAGTTGAGAATAGGAGGTAATAAAAATAGCCTAAGAAAAGAAAGTGAAGTAAAGAGTTATTTGTCTATAGCGCCTCCAAGAAAAGGATATTAAAAAAAAAATCTCAAAAATATTATTATTCTTATATGTATATAGAATCGCAGTCCGGCAACAACGATGTGCTGTGAGAGGGGAGCGTGGGAGCGGGGCTCGTGGCAATTGTGGGGGGAGGGGGATCGTGGTTGCTGCAGATCTTGGGGGCCGCGGCAGTGTCAGTGGCAGTGGTGTCACTATTGGCAGGGTGGCGGCACTGCGGCTCACGATAGCAGCGTCTTCAGTGGCTGCACTGCAACTGCAGGAGCAGCAGCAGCGGCGGGTGCTATGGCCAGGGCTTGCAGGGGTCGTGAAGGCTGGAGGGGAGGGGGCTTTGTGGGGCTGTTGGTGGGACCTTGAACTTCAGTTATTCTCCAGCTGAAGTGCCCGGCGGCCCTCTTCGCCAACTTCCACAGCTCAAAGTGTTTTTTCCGCACCTCTCAGGCTTCACCAGGGTTCCCGCCTAGTGTAACACTGGCTGGTCACCCATTCTTTTTCTCTCTCATTGATCTGGGGAAAAGGCACTCGCCATTTTGGAAATTCCAATGTGTCAGTCCGGCAGAGTCCGGACCCCTCGGCTCACGCCAGGGCTGCCCGGGTCTCCGTGGTTCCTAGCAGTGCCCCTTTCTGATCGTCAAACTCTTAAGTTCCCCGCTTCAGTGGAATTTTCTCCGATTAGAGCTTGTGGGTTGGGACCTGCTGTCCTCCCTGTGGGAGGGGCCGGCTGCCCCTCCCTTGGGCAGGGGGAACCGGTTTGCAACAGTTTCCACAGTTAAGAACTCTATTTCAAACACACCAATCCTCCCAATCTCTGTGTCTCACCAGCTGCCCGTCCACTCCAATAGTTCACATGGGGGAAGATCCAGAGCTCCCTCCCTCTCACCTGCTGACCAGGGAGAGATGGGCTACGGGACCGTCTCTGCCGCCATCTTCAGCCAGAATATAACTTTCTGATGGCTTTTCAAAGAGGGTGGACTGGACTCTTCTTTATCTTTGCCTGGTTAATGGACTTCCCTGTCTGTGGGAGAGGCTATACTAGGGAATATTTGGAGCTAAACTTCTAATCTTGTGAATTTTTAAAAACTCTACTAAACTATATTAATATTATGTACAGCGTCTGGTACAAAATATGTCTGTGCTTTAATAAATATTTAGTAATTAAATGAATGAGCAAAGAAACCACTGAGTCAGAAACCTACAACAGCTGGATCTGTTCTATGGGCTCCTGAAATGACTAAGAATAATGTTTTAATTTTATAAAAACCTATTCTTGATGCTGTCAAGCCTGCTCAGTGATGTGATTTACAGACCGTCTCTGTTCCACTTGTTCTTTTTTTTTTTTTTTTTATTAGATCATAGCTGTGTACATTAATGCAATCACGGGGTACAATGTGCTGGTTTTACATACCGTTTGAAATATTTTCATCAAACTGGTTAACATAGCCTTCACCGCATTTTCTTAGTTATTGTGTTGAGATATTTATATTCCACACTTAGTAAATTTCACATGTACCCCTGCCCTGTTCCACTTCTGTTCCAAGCGTATGCCTTGCCAGCCTGATCCCTGCTCCTTTTCGGTCCTTCTCTGAGCCTCATCAGTACGCAGGCTCCCATAGGGCCAGGCTGTGTGCCAGAGCCAGGAGCACAGCAGTCGGGGTGAGAGCTTGAGAAATAAGGGGTGGGCTTGATAAAAAGATCTGCATTTGCTTCTATTTTATTCTATCATATCCCTGTTTCAGCACATCTCCTTGACCTGTGCAACATTCTGAACTTGTTTTTTACCCTTTCCCCAGCCTGCAGCACTCTGTATCCACAGCACACCCGTTTCCCCACTCACTTAGAATGCAATGTGTATCCTAATGACTCATGCATGCTCATGCTTACTTTTTTATTTGAATATCATGTATTGTTTAGTTCTGATGGGGCAATGTTTTCTCATACAATCCTCTCTAAACATGTTTAATTATTATTTCCATTTTTCAGATGATAACACAAAGGTACAAAGAGGTAAAGGTGATTGGTTGAGGGTTTCAGACCAATAGAGAGTGGTGCTATTTGGAATTAAGTCTTTTGTCCAGAGTCAGTTACAATTCTTGTCTGTAAATTGCATTGAAGATTAAGGGTTACGGGGTGGGTACCCTGTTCTCCTATGACTCTCTCTCTCTCTTCCTTCCACTTCTGCTCCTCTGACCCAACCAGTGCTGGTCATTCTTTATGAAAGGTGGTTTTAAAATTATTTTTCCTACTTATTTTTCTTGCCAGTGCATTTTTCAATTTCTGCCCTAGAATTAATTTCCTGGAGAACTGCTCAGGCGACTAACCTCCTCTCGTCAACCCACCATCTTTTGCCCTCTGTGGTTTTTCTTAATCTTACCTGGCACAATATCCAAGTCCTCATCCAACCCATGTCAAAGTCATATTTAAGTTCACAGGAAGACCTCACTGTGTTGTGTAGGAGAATAGTAAACAATCAACAGCAAGGAAACCAATTGTGTACTCTCTACGGACTGGACTTTGGAAGAAGCTTCTAAGTGGTGTCAGGATTAGATTCTGTGGAACGGACTTCCAGCATGGTAGGCTCTCATCATGCAGGAAGTGGCATTTGAGATAAAAGGAGGAAGATTTATAGGTGAAAGGAGAGGCTAGAAAATCAAGAAAAGTGTTAAACAAGATGCTAAGAGCTACATATTAATTAATGGCTGTATTTCCTATGTATTCACGTAGATGTATTGGTCTGGGACTCCAGAAAACAGATCCAATAGACTGGGATAGCCCTAACACAAAGCACCTGAACCCTGTTCATCCCCCAGGGCTGACTAACGCTAACCAATCACACAAACCCAAACCCTTCCTCTAACTCTAACCCAAGGGTTCCAAAGACTGTTCATCTCCAAGGGCCTCCAAACCCTAACCATCATCCTAACCCTAGCCCTAATCGAAGGGCTGCCCAACCCTATTTATTACCTGTACCCAAACCCTAGCCCTATCCCTAACCCAAGGGCATCAAACCTTATTCATCCCAAAGGGCCTCTTAACCCAAACCATCACCCTAGTCCTAGCCCTAATCCAAGGGCCTCTAACCTTATTCTTGTGCATGGGCCACTGGACCCTGTCCATCACCTGCACCCAAACCCAAACAGGGCCCCGAGTCCTATTCATCCACCATCACCTGAACCCCTGACCCTACCCCTAGTCCTAACCCAAGGCCCCCGACTCCTGTTTATCCCCAGGAGCCGCCTAACCCTAATCATCACCAGAACCTGAACCCTAACACTAGCCTTTACTCAAGGGCCCCAAACCCTATACATTTCCAAGGGTTCTGTAACCCTATTTATCTTCAAGGGCTGCCAGATTCTAACTATCACCCATGCCTGAAACCTAGAATAGAGTAGAATGGAATAAAATTGAATGGAATAGAAAGAATAGAATAGAATAGAATAAAATAGAATAGAAAAAATAGAATAGAATAGCTAGATAGAGACATAGAAGGGGAGTTTTTTTTTATGGTAAATGTCTTAAGTGATTATAAAAGCCAAGAAGTTCTGTGATATGCCGTCCTCAAGATGGACAATGAGGAATGCTGGTTTTGTAATTCTTTATGAATCCAAGGTCCTGAGAATTGGGTAGAGGGCTGATGTTGTAAGTCCTGGAATCTGAAGGCTCGAAAACTGGAGCTCTACACTTGAGGGCAGGAGAAGATGAATGCCCTGGCACAAAGAGAGACAAGAGAATTCTCTCTTTTCCACCTCTTAGTTCTACCGAGGCCATCAACAGATTGGAGGATTTCTGCCCACATGGATAAGCTGAGTCTCTGTACACAGTCTACGGATTTGAATGCTAATCTTTTCCAGAAACATCCTCACAGACACACCGGGAAGTTGTACCCCATAACCCAGTCGAGCTGACGTGTAAAGTTGACCATCATAGTAGGCTTCATGATTGATTCCTGTGTTAGATGCAGTCAGCTCAGCTCCTGCCACAGGGACCTGGCAGTGGAGCAGCTCACTCTACAGAGAAGTTTCTTTTTCTCTTGTGAAATTGTGTTAATGTGAACAGGCCATTTGTTGGTCTACCACCCACCAGAGTATTGCCATTTTCTGTATGGTTGAAAGCTGGACTGGTGTCCCATCAAGTTTCTGGCCAAAGGAAGGAGGGAGGGCACATGGAGGTGGTGCAGTGAGCCTGACAGGGACACAAAGAGGCTGGGAAGTGGCCTACCTAAGCTGCCTATCCTCACCTGCAGATACAATTTAATTTGGAATATTGAATGAATGAATTTGGTGAGTAACCCATAGTTTCTGCCACTTTCAGTTACTTCCTCCCCTCCTTTGGAGGTTGTTAGGCACAGTGGTGGGATTGTTGGAGACTGGGGGAAATGGGAGGGAGGGGAGTGGAGGGAGGGGTCCTGTGATGTGAGTCTCACACTGTGTTCCCACTGACCACACTGGTCAGAGCGTCCTACCTCTAGACTCAAACAATAGGACTATTTCTAATTTGCAGACAACAATTAAGTTCGAATTAGATCAGAATGTTTACAACTTAAATGTATCCCCCCATAATTTTTAATTAAACTCTTGGCAACTATTAATAATGCCTAAATGTAGCAAAATGGGAAGAGATGGGAAAGTAACGTGAGCCCACATCATCAAGAGGTTGTGGAAACCAACAATTTTCCCAGGGTAAGGCAAACCTCTTACTTAGATTGACAATTTATATTTTTATTCCAGGGGCCTCTGATTTTACTTTGCGTATATATCATGTAGTCATGTTTTCTGGCAGAGAAGCTGTTTGCCACCGTGTATGGTGGAATACAGCACATGACTATTTAGTGCATGAGGTCAAACCCTTGTGACTCTCTGATATACCTTCACCTGAGTGTGTCTAAGAGCTGTGGGCTTCGAAGACAGGGATGGCCTGTCATTTTCTGTGAATCATCCCACTATCTGTCCCTGATGGCAGGAGATGCAGTGAGTATGCTGTGGGGGTGGGGGGAACTTCCCTCACAAAAGTGTATTCTTTTTTGCTTTTTTCTTTCTCTTGCAACTGTCCTATTTTTTTAAAATTGTTTTAAGTTAATTGAGGATACAAAGAATTAGGTCATAATGTTTGCATTTGTTAGGTGAAGTCCCTCACAAAGGTGTTTTCTTAGAAGTGCTGCTAGAGACTGTTCACATGCAGGAGAGAGGGTGCACACACACACACACACACACACCGACGTGGACCCTTTTCTTACCTGTAACACAATCCAAACCTTGGATGCAAGGTGAGTCTGGGTACCACGTATTTTGCTATTGCCATTTTCCCAGAAGAACATGCCCAGTGCCAGCAGTCTGAAAGTTTGTACTTAAGAAGCTTACATTTTTTTTTTTCCACCCAAGAGCAAGACTCTTTTGGGCTGTCATCTTCTTCAGATGCAGCCTGGTGGGAATGAATTCCTGTTAAAATGAGAAGAGACCATCTCTTATCGAGCCCAGGAGGGTCAGGGAAGGGGCACTTCACCACTCTGCCTTATGAGGTTTTCCCTCAGGGACCCATCTGCCTCATCAAATTCTGCCTCTGACTCATTGATACCAGCCCACTGGGAGTTGTTCTCAAAATCCAAAATCAATAAGCATAGCTGTCAATCACACCAGGCCTCCCCGGCTGAGAGGTGCTACCTTTCTTAACTGGGGATTTCAGCAGAGGCCTGAAGCTCCATTTTCACAGTAGCTTGGTTCTCAGTGAAGTTTGCTAATTCTCATGATTAATTGCCTCCTTAATGAAGAAGAGCCATGAGATATGTGTGCTTTTAGCCGGGCTGTCAGATACTTTTGAAGGGGCTTAATGTCAATAAAACTTTCAATGCTGCCATTAGCTTAGTTAAGCAAGCATTTAACATGCCCCATTTGGGCTATCCCTGCTTTGGGAAAAAACACAGATAGATTATGTGCTGATTTCATCTTTCATACACACTAAGAACTTTAAGTCTACAGAGGTTGCTAGGTGAGGCAGGGCTGCAGGGGAAGTGATGGGAAAGTGAAAATGAAAAAAACTAGATTGAACTTGAACCCTACCAACGCACAAAGTTGAGCACACCATCTAACTTACTAAGTTGGTGGTCCAAGTTTAAAAGCAGCAGCGTTAGATTTCACTGATGTCCTATATGCCCTTGTGATATCTTTCCTGTCTCAGGATATTGGTATCAGCTTTTCATTATTCTTTTTTTTTTTTTTTAACCTTTTAGTTTTCTATTTTATTTATCATATTTTATTTTATTTTTTTGGAGTTAAGAAGTTTTTATTTATTTATTTTGCAAGGTGAATGAGTGTATTAATGAATGAACACAGTCTCCTCCGGGACAAAGTGAATGAATGAATCAATGAATGGACACAGTCCATTCATGGAATTGAGGCCCAGGAAATTCACATGAAACTGACCTAGGCATAGGAAATGAGGGTTCCACATTTAGTCCCAAGTACAAAGTGAAGGAGACATCAAGGCACAGGTATCTCCTCGGCAGTTGTCTGGCCTTTTTGGCTGTTGGAGACTCTGGTGGGGGTTGGAGGTCCCCCTCCTTGCCAGTCATCAAGCCCGCTGGTTCTTCAGCTGGCTGCTGCAGCACCGACACCACCAATGAGGAGGCCACAGGTCAGCCAGCTCCACTGAACTGGCTGTGGAGCCAAATGTCCTGCATCAGTTCTCCCTCTCCGAGTAGAAACCCTAACTGCTATTAGGGAAAAGGGCGAAGACTCAATCTAACTGCTTCCTGCTGAATCGGGCGATGATAGAAGGGGGCAGTAATTCAGCCTCTTTTAATGGTTAGGAATGATATGGCTACACGCCACCGCCAACTGCCCCATTTTTGTATGGAACGTTCGGAGCATATTTGCAGCCCCTGAAGCACCACAACACAGGCCAGTTAGGAGAACAGAGAGCAGGCCTCATCTCTGCAGCCAGCAGAAGTTGTCTTGGCCCTGACTAGTAGACCTATGTGAGAGAAAGGCTGCCTCTAAGTCCGCCCTCTTGCCGTTCAGTAAAGCTGCAACTACAGTCACTTCCGGAAAAGCTCCTAACACAGGCAGCAGTCTAAAACTGGGACCACTGCTGTCTTTGCCAGCATCAGGCAAGAGCTGTGGTGTTGAGAGTGGGAAGAAGAGGGGCTGTGGGACAGAAAATGGGGGTACAGTGTGGGGACGCTCCTCAGGCTGCACCCTGCTCTTGCCCCATCAGATTTACTCAACATGGGCACTGCCACTCCGCAAGGATCTGGGTTTTTCATTTGTTTGAAATTTGTCAGCTAAAAAATTGGTGGAGATCTTCTGGTTCATAATAGCAGGCTAGACACATATTTGCTGCCATCTCTCTTTAGAAAGCCAACTTCTACCAAAATATACATGCCCCAGCCTCCACCTTAAAGTAGTCTGCAACAGTGTTGTGTTGTATTTGATTGGCAGGCAGGGAGGTAGCCACCAGTAGGAAGGGCCTTAGGGTACAAGATGGAAAGCTGGTCTAAAGAGGGATTGGTCTGAGTTTGTAAATTAGGCAGTTGCCAGAACAATCCATCACTGGTTTTAGGGATACATGAGTCCACAGGGGGTTACTGTTAAGAAAGTAACTATAAACACTTAACTGCTGAGCTGTGCTTACCTCACCTGTCATGGGTCTGGTCCAGCTCATCTGTATTACGAGCCATAATACTACTGCTCCCTGAAATTAGTAGCTTCTGCTTTTCAATTACAAATGGAAATAAATCCATAAAAGGAGAGAATAGAAATGCAGAGCCATCAGTAAATGAAAAATTGCAGCAAATTTCAGGAAAAAATGCAAATGAGAATGAGTGGTTTGGTGGGGGAAACACATGGAAAGGGAGCTTCACAGAGGGCCAAGCTTTGTTTGTGACCAGACATCACAATGAGAGCTGCTGCCCACTGCCTGTGCCTCCTGCTTTCCTTACATCATCTCATTTAATCATTGAAAGGATCTCAGGAAGTATGTGTTACCACTCAGATTAGAAAGTCCACTGATTAGGAATATGAGAGAATTGCCTAAGCCCAGGACCTGGAGGTTGCTGTGAGCCATGAAGCCATGGCACTCTACCAAGGGCAACAAAGTGAGACTCTGTCTCTAAAAAAAACAGCCCCAAAAAACAAAAAATTAAATAGTTGCCAAATTTTTCACAGTTAGTGAGTGTCTAATTGGATTCTAATTCAGAAGACTTGAATGCAAGTTCATAAAGCCATAATTGTATCTCTAGGTCACTGCAATATTCTCAGTACTTAGTTCAGTATCTAGCACATGACAGACTATATATGTATGTAGATACATATATACACATACACACACTCATAAACACACTTACACACACACATATAATAGATTGGATGGGTGAGGAGGTGGGTTGATGGATGGATAGATGGATGGATGGATTACCAGACAAATTCAGATCCAAACAACTCCAAAACCACCACACCACACTGCTTCCCAGGGCTCTAAATTATCACATAAGGCAGGCCAGAGATATTTACGTAGATTTTAGTTAAAGCAAGAGGGGTGCAGAAACCAGATCTCAGAAAGCAAAGTCCAGATTTAGGATAAGAAGGAGGTGGACGGCGAGAGGCAGGATACTGGAGATTGTGGCCAAAGATAAAAGGTTACAAAACTGAAGCAAAGGGTCTGAGCAAGAAGCAACTGAAAATTAAGAGTAGCCCTGAATGGCAGTCGTAGGGAACCACACCAATGTAGAGTTGGAGCTTGCTATTATCTTGTGCTCAGATTGAGCCAAAAGGCCAAGAAGCAGTGAAGCGTGGTGTGGAGCTAGAGGCTCAGAAAGCCAGGTGCTTTTCTATATTTATTCATGTATTTATACTTTGCCTGCTTTAGGAAAAACATAAGGCACCTTACAAGGACACAGAAAGTACAAGGTAACAGTAATAAGAGCTGGGTGAGAAAGGAAAAGACAAAGAATAAGGATTGGGTCAAAAGAAGCCAGAAATGACACAAACATGCATATCCTGAATCCTATTATATACCTGCCTTTAACCTTTCTAGAAACCAGCATTACACAGACATACACACACTCACACACACTTATACACACATAACCTTACAAGTCACAAAACTCATCTCTGTGAGATAGAAACTAATTGTTCAAGAGAAGCACAATTCCTGGTACTAAAACCAGACAAGAATGTATCCCTTGGTTCTTCATTACAAAGATGCTCTGAACCTCCTTAGACACATCCTGGGGAAAGCACTTGCCACAAGCTGCCCACTATCCCAGGCCTAGCTCTGGTCTCAGAAACACAGCTCTCTCCTGGCTGTAGGAGACGAACAAGGTAGGACCTCAGGCCATTCTGTCACGTGGTGCTGAGGAAAGTCAAGATCACTGTCCCTGGTGGAGCCAAGTCTCTCCAGTCCAGACTAGACCAAATCAGCTTTTCCTGATTTACCCTGGTATGTATTTACTGCCAACAGTGAGGAGAAGAGATGGGAAAAAGGAAAAAGAGGAAAAGCACAAAATAGATGAGAAAGAGATAGAGCTCTTTCATTTATTGTGAGGCAGAGCATGTGAGCAAAGAGTAGGTCCCCAACTTCTTGCATATGCACATGAGGAACCCCTACTGGAGGGACACTCCTGGCCTCCTTCCCTATTATTTCCTCTAGTCTCTGAACAGGGTAGGAGTCATTTCTGATGGATGGGTTACAGCCAACAGTGAATATTTCTTGATTGGATAAAGCTGATCTTATTAGGAGCTGTTAGCACAGAGGATCTGGTTTCTTTCCATCCCTGTGCACCCTAGACCTCTTGGCTTACATGCATATGGCAGCAGACACAAATCTTCCTGCACAATGGTGGTCCTGAAGACCATATGGGAGAGGGGCATGCCTGTTGAAAGCACTGGCAAACTAATTTGGATGTACGCCCTAGCCATGCATTTCAACCTTGCTTTTTTTTTAATATCCATCTGTCTGATTTCCATACCTACATCCGAACTAATTCTCTAGTTAGGCGGGAAAGACAGTAACCTTTTGCTTTCCTCAAACATCAGCAAAGACAAAAAAAGTATAAAAGATTTCTCTATAGGAAAGATGTTAATAACTAGAATGAGCCACTAACTGTGGTTGGAATATTTGTGCTCCTCCAAAATAGAAACTTCGCCTCCATTGTGGTGATGTTAAAAGATGGGGACTTTGGAGATGTGATTAAGTCATGAGGGCTCTCACCTGTGGGTGAGATTAATGCCCTTATAGAGTCTCAAACAGCTGCCTGGCTCTTCCGCTCCTACACTTTGAGAGAACACAGCATTCCTTCCCTCCACCATGGAGGGATATGCCAAAAGACTTCATCTTGGAAACAGAGAGCAAGCCCCCACCAACATCAAACCTGCCAACACCTTGATCTTAGACTTCCCAGCCTCTAGAACTGTGAGAATAAATTCTGTTGTTTATAAATTATTAAGTCTAAGGTATTTCTTATATCAACAAGAAGAAACTAATATGCCACTGAAGAACAGGTACCATGCTTCATCTTTGCATGACCATCAATTATCAAAATGTTTTGCACCTAGTAGTGCAGGGAGAATGGGGACTGAAGACCCCATTCTTGGCAAAGGAAAACACCCCCCAGAAAAAGAGGAAAATAAAAAGGAAGCTGAGTGAGTTGGAAAAAGAAAATTCAGATAGTTTACATTAAGCTAGCCATTGCTGGCAAGCTTCTTGCCTTTTCTGAAATTCTAGCCTGTTGGGGATACAGCTTACAAACACCCCCTGGGTCTCTGAGCACTCTGAGGAAAAATGGTCATAGAAGAGGCTATTACAAGACCTAGAAAGATATAAAAACTGGGTCATCTCCTGCCTAGTAAACAGGCAAAGCAGATACCCATTGTGGAGATTTGCATTTGACTGGAGTAAAGATCAAGGGAGTAGCTCCAGTCCTGAGATCTGGACAGAAAAGCTTATATCCCTTACTGCAGAGGAAGATTCTTTGTGGTGGTGATGGGAGGAAAATTCCTCCCTCCCACTGATTCCCCAGAGGAGTTTAATACCAGTGATGTTTTACTTCATGGAGAATTAGTGGAGTTTAATACCTCCCTAGAAATCTGTGTGTGTGATCTCAAGCAGGAGGCTCTCACAATACAAGGCTCAGGTTTCAGATTTCTCGAGGAGATTTCTTGAGGTTATCCTTAAGGTTAACAAAAATAACAATAGGAGCTGATATGCTCAATCAGAGAAACTGCTGGCATCTTTGTTCCCTCCCTAATTTTATCCTCTGGACAAATAGACTCCAATAAAAGCAGAATGGAGCAAACATTTGGTGCCATTGCTGGAATCCCACAAATGGGTGATGGACCCCTGAGCTCCAGCTTATAACTCTACTCTATGTCTCATGTCTCTTTATTTATTGTCATATTTCTTCAGTTGGTCACCACCAGTTTCCACAGGTCTTAGTGGACCCTGCCCCAAGAGTGGGGCCCCAAACACTTGGCACCCAATGACAAGTAGCATTCAGTTATTATTCATTTCATATCTTCTATGATTTTTCAAATGATGTTATATTATGATTTAAGAATTATGACATCAGAGAATTATCTAGTTTTTATCATCAAAATCTAGATTATTGTAAATTTCATCCTGCAATATCTGTAGTGAGGGTGTTGGAGACTGTGTAGTGGGTAACTGGGAGCCAGTTCAGAAATAATGGTCAGTGATTTAACTATAAGGCTGCTGGTATCATGGATAGTTTTTCATAAGTTCCCCATAACTCAGAACATTAAGGAACATTTTCTAAAGTAATTGCAGGAGCTATACTTAAAATATGTGGGGGAAAAGGAAATCATGGCTCATAACCATAAAACAAGTTTTTTTCTCCCACTACTTTTCTTAAGGAAACTCAGAGATCCTCATTTGATTTTTTAATCTATTTCTGGATCTATGCTAATAAGGAGCACTGTCATCATGTTATTTTTAATGTTTTGGCACTAAAACTTCCCTAACTAGTCAATTATTTCCAGCTAGCTAAGCTTTCCACCTAAGACTCTGCAGCCCCTTGCTCTGTCAGCTGTTTGCTCTGTTTCACCAGAGCCCATAGACCAGAGAAGAAGCTATAGGGTCTACCAGATGTGAGGTTCTCAGAGAGAGGCCACAAAGCCTGAAAACTGAAGAGAATTCCTGAAGAGCGTGGAGTGACTTGCCATTTATATATGACATTACCAAAATAATATTTTGTATCACATATAGGTGGCATCATAATTATGACTTTAAGCAATCATAATTTTTAAATTAAGAGATGAAAAGACAGAAAAAAATTATCTACAGTCTCTTATATTTACCCACATATTTAACTTTTTTGGTGATCTTAATTTTTTTCATATTGATTTGAGTTACTATCTGTTGGAATTATATTTCAGCTTAAACTTTCTTCAGTATTTTTTGTAGGGTAGGTATTTTAGCAACACATTCTCTCATTTTTGGTTTATCTGGAATGTTTATTGTATCTTTGTTTTGGAAGGATAGTTTTGTTTGATGTGTACAGAATTCTTGGCTGACAGTTGTTTTTTTGTTTTTTTTTTCCTTTAAGCATGTTGAATATGTCATTCCTCTTCCTTCTGGCCTCCATTGTTTCCAATGATATTTCAATTCTAAAGGTTTCCACTTCGTGTGTGTGTGTGTGTTTTGTGCTTTTCTTGTCTTTTGTTTTTATTGTTTGGTATTCAATGAGGGTACAAATAGTTAGGTTATACTGATTGTATGTATTAGGTAAAGTCTCTCTTATAATTGTGTCCCATTCCCAAGAATCTTCTTGTTTTTAATCTTTCCATATTCAGAGATAGTCATCTTGCTTTCACATTTTCCTCTCTTTAGTAGATAAAAACATATTTCATCCCATCGATGATATTATGTTGTTTATTTTCAGATTTTGCAAAGGTTTTTGGTATTGTTGCTATTTCTACTCATTAACCATTCACTCTTTTTGCATAGCATCATATGGTGAGGGATTGGGTCCAGGTTCATTCTCTGCCAAAGTCAGTTTCTTGTCCTAGTGCTGTGTCTGTGAACAGCACTAGGAAAAGTCTGTGAATCATCCAGTTAACTGAAGTGGGGATGTTCAAGTCTGTGAACCATCCAGTTAACTGAAGTGGGGATGAGACAGAGCTGAAGATCTGAGGACCTGCGAAACTGGGACAAGTTGGTGGCATGAGGAACATCTAGCAACAAGTGACAAGATGAATGACAAGCCCATCACTAGAGAGCCCTGTGCACATTCAGAGATGTGAGCAGGAAGATGATCAGCATGAAGGATGTCTGTGATCAGGTTAATACAACCCAGCTGCTATCATTTAAGTTTGTCTCAACCCAAACTTATGTTGAAATTTGACCCTCAATGTGGTAGTACTGTGGGGTAGAATTTAGTAGGAGGTGTTGAGGTCATGTGAGTGGATCCCTCATGGACAGTTTGGTGCCATTCTCATGGCAGTGACTAATCTTTCTAGTGATCTGGCAAAACTGATTAGTTCTCATGGAAATGGAGAAGTTCCCTCAAAATTGGCTCCTTGTAAAGCCAGGATGTCCTCAGTTTTGCCTCTCCTTGTGTCTAGTTCCCCTTTTACCTTTTCATGTTGTGACACGCATGCAGAAGCTAAGCAGATGATAGTACAATGCTTGTGAGGCTTCCCAGCTCACATTAGAAATTCAAGGAGTATTTCAAAAGTTGTCTCAAGAATTCAATGAATTCAAAGACAAAATCACCAAAGATTTTGACACATTGAGACAAGAATTTGCAACTCTCAAAGATCTGAGAAATACAGTAGAATCCCTCGGTAACAGAATGGAGCAAGTAGCAGAAAGGATTTCTGACACTGAAGACAAAGCTTTTGAATGTTCCAAACTCAAAGAGGAGGAGAAGTGGATATCAAAAATGGATCATTCTCTCAGAGAGCTCTGGGATAATTCAAAGAAAACTAATATTTGCCTTATAGGAATCCCAAAGACCACAAAGTTGCTTCGCATGGCACAGAGGCTCTTCTTCATGAGATTATGAAGGAGAACTTCCCAGACATGTGAATAGATTCGGAAATTCAGATAGTAGTTTGAGGACCCCAGCACATCTCAACCCAAATAAGACATCCCCCAGGAACATCATAATTAACTTCACTAAAGTTAATATGAAGGAGAAAATTCTGAAAGCAGCCAGACGTAAGAAAACCATTACCTACAAGGAGAAGAATTTTAGAATGACTGAAAATGTTTCTACTGAAATCATTCAAGTTAGAATAGGGTGGTCATTGACTTTTAATCTCCTAAAACAAAATAACTCTCAACTCGGGATCCTGTATCCAGTGAAACTGAGTTTCATTTATGATGGAGTTTCATTTATAATGGAGAAATTAAATAGTTTAGTGACCTTCCCATGTTGAAGAAATTCACCATAACTAACTCAGCTCTCCAGGATATTCTCAGACCTATTCTCCATAATGACCAGTGCAATCCTTCACCACAAAAGTAAAGTCACTCAGAAACTTTTGATCAAATTCCAACTTCTACAGTGGTGAAAGGATTAAAAATGTCCACTGAACTTTTGAAAAACTCAATGCCCAAAATTCTACCAAGCTTATCAATATTCTCAATAAATGTGAATGGCTTAAATTGTCCTCTAAAGAAGCATAGGTTGGCTGACTGGATACAAAAACTTAGGCTGTATGTGCTGCATACAAGAATCTCATCTTACCTTAAAAGATAAATATAGACTCAGGGTGAAAGGATGGTCAATAGAAATCAGAAAAAAGCAGGTGTTGCAATCCTATTCAAGATACAATAGGCTTTAAACCAACAAAAGTAAGGAAAGATAAGGATGGTCACTTCATATTTGTTAAGGGTAACACTCAACATGATGAGATTTCAATTATTAACATTTATGCACCCAACCAGAATGTGTCTCAATTTACAAG
>CAUYON010120534.1:0-44054 GCA_963573935.1 Arctocebus calabarensis
AGCCACGAACACCTGAGCTGGCAGGTTTGAATCCAGCCCGGGCCCGCCAAAAACAACAGTTATGGCTGCAACCAAAAAATGGCCAGGCGTTGTGGCGGACGCCTGTAGTCCTAGCTACATGGGAGGTGGAAGCAAGAAACTCGCTTGAGCACAGGAATTGGAGGTTGCTGTGAGCTGTGATGCCACAGCACTCTATCCAGGGTGACAGCTTGAGGCTCTGTCTCAAAAAAAAAAAAATAACATAGTAATGTGATTAAATTCACTGGTAATAAAACACATGTGAATTGAAATTTTAAAACACTGTTAATATCAATTAGATGTCTAATAATCATCAATTTCCAGGGACGATAAACTTTTAAAAAATCATCTTCATACACTATTATTTATATTATAAAGAAATCAGAAAATCATGAATTGAGCCACAATAAACATTCTAGTGCAAATGTCTTCGTAGTAAAATGATTCACAATTGCCAAGTCATGGAAGCAAACTAACTGCCCAACAACCTATGAATGGATCAATAAACTGTGGTATATGTACACCATGGAATATTATTCAGCCATTAAAAAAGATGGAGACTTTACATCTTTTACATTTATCTGGATGGAGTTGAAATAAATTCTTCTTAGTAAAGTATCACTAGAATGGGAAAAATAAATATCCAGTTTACTTTATACTAATTTGAAATCAATATAGAAAGAATTATATGCTGATAAGGACAATCAAATATTACTACAGTCTAGTTTGGGGGTACAGGGAGGGGGTCGGTGCAGGGCATTTAGCAGAAGGAGGGAAGGCTTGAGGTGGGATCTAACCTAATATGCACACTGTGAGGGTGTTTAACACGCCCCCTGGGTGAGGGGCTCTTCTACAAATGGAACTTTACCCTGGAAGGGAGAACAATATAACCTAAAAATTTGACCCTCGAATTAATTTGAAAAAATAAAAATAAATAAAAATTAAAATAAATAGATAATTAAAATTCAGAAAACTATTCATAACTTTGACTACAGAGTTTCTCTATTAGAAATATTTTATAAGAATCTTTTTCGAGAATTTTCCAAATTAGAGAATAAAATGTACATGTTTAAAATGGAACTTTAAGGAAATACTTTATAATGTAAATGAAAATGGCAAAATTCAAAGTTATAAATATATTGAGATTGTAAGAAAGGAATATGTACATTCCTTCCTCACCATGTAAGGACCTTGACACCATAGTAACTCATAACAAGAGCCCACAGACAATACTCATGCACACACCTGCACGTCGATGCATGCACAAAGCTGTTAATGAACTTGGGGTTTTGATCTATTAATCATCTATCTTCTATTCAAAGATGCTTTTTTTTGTTTGTTTTAGTATCAATTTTGAATATAGGTAAAAGCTCATGGACATAAAGACAACTAAAATAAATAAAAGTAAATTTAAGTTTAATATAGAATTTTCATATGCTTCATATTCCTGAGTCTAACAGTATTTTCTTCCTAATTTGGCTCAAACAAGAGCACAGTAACAAAGGCTAAAATGAAAAGTAATGCAAAACAAAAATTGGCTAGCAAAATGAATGACAACAGCACAGACATTTAAACTAATTGTGAGATTTCATTCTAGTAAAGTTAATAGAAAAATGTAGAAATCCTTATATGGGGGTACATAGAGAAGTAGAAATGGGTTTTCACATATTTAATATTTTTAAAAAATTGATATTCTTGTTTTTTACTAGAAAAAAACTTTCTATGATGCAGACACAATAAACAATCACTGAATTATGTTTCACAAGAAGCATACATAATTTAAATGTCAATATATTAATACATTTGTAGAAATTATCTTCAGTATGAATTTATGTAAAAGTTGAGTCATTTTCATATTTCCTTCTGAATAGGTGGAATAAATATAAAGGAAAAAAATAAACTTAGGAATCAGATATAATGGGCACTCAAAAATATTTATTAAATGGATAAATTATTGACTAGATGGTTGAATTTTTTCACTCCTAGTTAGCTTGCCTCTTTCTGTGAATTATTACCTATATCAGTGATTCTCAAAGTGTGAGCTCCAACTAGCAGAGTAAGCATCACCAGAGAACTGGATAGATAGAAATACAAATCCCATCTTCTAGTAAGAAGGCAGGAACTCTGGTTTAACAAGTGTCCATGTGGCTTGGCGCCTGTGGCTCAACGGGCTAAGGCGCCAGCCACCTACACCTGAGCTGGCGGGTTCGAATCCAGCCTGGGCCCGCCAAACAACAATGATAGCAGCAACCAAAAAATAACCAGGCATTGTGGCAGGTGCCTGTGGTCCCAGCTACTTGGGAGGCAGAGGCAAGAGACGCTCTTGAGCCCAGGAATTGGAGGTTGCTGTGAGCTGTGATGCCACAGCACTCTACCCAGGGTGACAGCTTGAGACTCTGTCTCAAAAAAAAAAAAAAAAAGTGTCCATGTGATTCAAATGTCCATTCATGTTTGAAAATCAATGACAGGGCCTCACTGGCATCATGTTCCCCAGCCCCCAGTCAGGTGAAACAAGAGGAAAACACCTGAGTTCACAAAGTCCATATTCTAATGAGCTTATACGTCATGCAAGATTTACAAAAATCCAATCTTTTTTTAACTTTTTATTTATTTTGTTGTTTTTATTACAATTTTTATGCACTTTTTAAACTTTCAGAATATTAGAGGGTATACATGTTTTGTTTACATACATTGTTTTTGTACAGCGTGGGTGAAGTTATACACGTAAGTATGTACAAGGCCAATCTTTAAGAAGATTTTCAGTTAAACTTCAGTAAAAGTAAATGAGACATCCTGAATATCTGAAAGATACAGATCACTTGGTATTTACAGAAATGCCTAAAAGAAAAGAAAAGAATGTAAAGACTGTACCTAACAATGAGATTTGAGTAAGCTCCCAGGTTATTTGATCAAATATAAGAAAAAATCCATATCAGGGTGAAAGGCTAAGAAAACTACTTTGCCAAAAGGCCAAGCAAAGGGTCCTCATGGGAAGAAAATTTATACTTACGGTGCTTAGAGAAAAAATGAGTTTGGAAATCAACATTGTCATTTGCCAGAGAACTCACACAGGGCACAACTCTATAAGCATTTCTCTTGTGAGAAAATGTTCAGACAAATGTCTAACTCTCCTTCCTCCAGGGAATTTGTTTGGGGGAAAAGGCCAATAAATGTGATCAGTGTGGGTAAGCGTACTGTCAAAGATGATAGCTTCATATTTATTTATGAGACTAGACAGGAGAGAAGTCATATAAAATACTATCAGTATGAGAAGAAGAATTTAACTAGACAGCTCTTGCAAAAACCACATAAGAAGCATTTCTAAAAGATATGCAAGTTAGCTGCATATCTCTTAAAGGATCACTTAATTGGTTGCTGCTGGTTAAGAAAAATTAGACATGTGGTTATTATGTGTAAGAACATTCTTAAAATTTTTGAAGGTTATAAAGTGAACAAAACAAAATGCACTTTCTCCCCAAGAAGATTGCAAAGAACCCACAAATATCACTCAAAATGAAATCCATGTTTTTATTTTCAAAGTTAAAACCCAAAGTAAATCAGGGAAATGTGTTTAAAATGTGAAAGAGCATAGAAAAGATGTGTTTTCTTCCAGGGAGTAGAATCTGGGAAGGAAGTTGAATATAAGATGGAGTTTGAACATGGAGGAAGGATAAGATTTCAAATGATCAAGTGGCTCCAAGATAACATTCTAAGGTGAGGTAGGGGAAGAAAGAGGGATTAAAATGGGCACTAATTAAGAGAAAGGAAAATATGGTGTGGTTGTCAGAACAATGCTCTTCCCAAGATGTTTACATCCCCATCCAGTGAATGCATAAATAAGTTTGGTGAGAGGGTAAAGGAGAATTAGAGTTGCAGAAAGGATGAATGTTCTGAATCACCTGACCTTGAATCTGGAGATTATCCTGGATTGTGTGGGTCCAGGGTAATCACAAGAGGATGTCAGAGGAAGACCTATGAGGACAGAAGCAACGTCATATTGTTGTAATTGTTGGCGTTTGAAGATGGAGGAAGGGGGCCAGGAACCAGAGAGTGTGAGTATAATCTCTAGAAGCTGGAAAAGTAGAGAAATGTAGCCTCTTGTACATAGAGGGTCCCCAGTAGCCTCAAGAAAGAAACACAGACAGGCTGACACCTGGATTTTAGTCCCATGAAAACCAGTTGAAATTCTGAGATCCAAAACAAAATGGTAGCAAACGTGTAGTTGGAAGTGACTAATTCTGTGATACTTGACTTGGGTAGAGATGAAAACGTAATAAACATGGATGGCCAAAAATAGATGAACTGTGGTGTGTCCTGTAGACTTTAAGGCCATACAAGGAAGGCAGATGGGAACTGCGGTAGAAGCATCCTTGACAATCAGGGCCAAGGTCAGTCTAAATTAAATAAGTCAGTGAGAAATCACCACAAATTTTGAGCTAGGGACTTTTTGGGCGGGATACAGGAGTGGGTGGTTCCTTGGATTTAATCTAGAAACGGAGTATGGTGGATTGGAAGAGAGAAAGACAGGAGGCAGGAAGTCTGACCAGGAGGCTGATACCAAAATTCCAGTTACTATGGAGTCAAGGTCCTTATATGGAAAGAGAGGGAAGGCTGGGAGAGAAACTAGAGGACTGGTCTACTACTGTGTATGGAGTGTGGAGTCTGCGGTAATTTGGAAGGAGTTGAAGCATCTCAAAGGCCGATAAATGAAATAAGTATTTATTAATGACAACATCAAAAGGAGCCGAGGAGAGGGGGAGACACTAAGACTGTACACATCTAAATTTCGTCACCTGAAAATTGAAGGTTATGTTTTTCATATTAGAAAAGTAGGAGATAGCCCATTAGAGCTATCCAAAATTTTATAGAACTAGAGTGGCAGAGAAAGTCTTCTCCCCAAAATCAATTCTCTCCTTCCATCAAAATGAGGCTGTTAGCTAGATCCAAATAGAAACCATAGTCCCAGCCCCCAAGCACTTAGACTTCATGGCTAGGTTCTCTCCAGTGGGGCATGGACAGAAGTGATGTGGGAAAATTCCTGGGCAGAATTCTTTTTTTGTTTGATTTTTTTTTCTTATTATATCATAACTGTGTTCATGTCAGAATTCTTAAAAGAGTTGACGTAATACTTCTTTTCAGAGGGATGGCAAGAAAGAAAGTGAATCCCAGCACAACCAGGGCAGGTGCTCTGCCCACCTGCACCTCCTAGGACAGGTCCATGAAGAAGGAGTCAGTTTCTATTTCATAAAGCCACTGACATTTTTGTTTCCAGAGCTGGGCTTGTCCTAACAAATACGTCAAGATTCTCAGCACAAAACATGACATCAAGAAATGCCATTGTGACTTTCTTCCACTAATTGCCAAACCGTTATGCATATTTGAGCTCACACAGTCACACATGATCACGTGATCATGCACTTGAAACTCCCATCATCAGGCAGTGTCTTCCCATTGTGTTCCAAGCATAAGATGGGAATCTAACTTATTAGAAACTTACTATATTGTAGAAATTGTGATAGAAGAAAAATCTAAATTAAACATACCAAAAAGTCATGAACAAGAAACGTTATTCAAAGTAAGAAAAAAAAAAACAACAAAAGGCAGAAAGATATTTAATATTATTCCAGTTGAGAAAGTCTCCAGGATTATCACATTTTCACAAATGAATACACATACATGCCCACATATATGTAGCATAAGTGAAGAACAATTATCTGCTATAAACTTAAACCTGATAATAGTTTATAAATAATTTGGCTTAGCACATGGCACATATTTCTCTAGGTCAAGAAACGGAGAGCCACGATGCGTTAAGTAGGTCCTTTTTCTATAGGAAGATTTCGGGGGGCAAAATCTTTATCTACTTTTTATATCTTTTAGACTGAACTACAAATGTATCACCTCACAGCTCATTAGGCTTAGAGAAGGAATAATTTAAGCTAATCGTTATCTAGCTTTAATGATGCATGGAAATGGGCTGAGCTCAGCTCCACGCAGGCTGACCCGTCCCACGGAAAGGGCAACCAGGCAGACGAGTCGGGCTCACCGACAGCAGAGGGCAGGGGAGGGTAATGGCTCCTTTCGGTTCTGATATTTCAAATTATTTCTACATTTTTGGTGGCTCCACATGTTGTAATCCAAGGCAGGATTAAAGTAAAAGACAATCAGGTATTAGCCAGATGTGTAAAGGAGTAACTTGAACATTGTATAATTCTAGGACAGAAAAAAATAAAGGGAAGAAGAACAAAGGAAATTTTTTACAAAAAGATGTTATGCAGTCAACTTTGTCACCCTGCCCTAGATCAGGCCTACTATGTTCCTTTTTCCATCTTCCATTTTTTTTATCAGGTGAATTTCTTTTTTTTTTTTTTTTTTTTTTTTTTAGACAGATTCTCACTATGTCACCCTGGGGAGAATGCAGTGACATCACAACTCACATCAAACTCTTGTCTTAAGTGATTCTCTTGCCTCAGCTTCCCAAGTAGCTGGAACTACAGGCACCCACCACAATGCCTGGCTATTTTTTTGTTTTAGTCACTGTTTTTTGGCGGACCCAGGCCAGGTTCAAACCTGCCAGCTCTGGTGTATGTGGCTGGTGCCCTAACCACTAAGCTATGGGAGCTGAGCCATCAAGTGAATTTCTATTTTTACTGGTTTATTGCCCTTGTTGTCTTGCTTGTTTCAAAGCTGTTAGCAGCATTGAAATACAATTATCTGCTGATCTATTTCCTGCATTCCTAAAGGTAAGAAACAATATATCTCAACTGCTTTGTGCCTTAGTTTTCTTGTCAGAAAAAAAAAATGATAATGATAATAATATTGCTACTATCACAGGGTTGTGAAGAAGGCTAAGGTGGTTAATACCTGCAGAGTGCTTTTAATTTTTGCTTGGCATGGTAAGAGCTCCACAGCTATTTGTTATAATTGCTGGTGATTGTTGTTGTTTAAATAACTTAAAAACTCTAGTCTGTCGTAAGGAGTTTCAATCTGTTTAGATTTGAATTAAAATTATTAAAACTAAATAAAATTAAAGTTCAAGTTATGAGCCACCCTGGCCACATTTCAGGTGCTCATGGCTCTACATGACTAGTGGCTACAATGTTGAACAGAACAGATACAGAATGCATCCATTATCATAGCTTCTATTGAATGGTGTTAATCTAAACTGTTCTCTCTATAATTTCCTAGTTTCCTCATTTTATGGGGCACTCTCTTCTCTTGCATTAAGAAAAGGTAACCTATTAGTTTGTATTCCCACCAGCAATATAGAAGTGTTCCCTTGTACCAGAATGTTGATTGCAGCCCAATTCATAATTGCTAAGTCATGCAAGAAGCCCAAGTGCCCATCGACCCACGAATGGATTAATAAATTGTGGTACATGTATACCATGGAATACTATGCAGCCTTAAAGAAAGATGGAGACGTTACCTCTTTCATGTTTACATGGATGAAGCTGGAACATATTCTTCTTAGCAACATATCTCAAGAATGGAAGAAAAAGTATCCAATGTACTCAGCCCTACTATGAAATCAATAGCACAAGAATATGAGGAAAGAGGCAAGGGTGGAAGAAGAAGGTGGAGGATGGGTGGAGGGAGGGTAATTGGTGGGACCACACCTACAATGCATCTTAGAAGGGTACAGGTGAAACTTACTAAATGCAGAATATAAAGGTCTGAATACAATAACTAAGAAAACACCATGAAGGCTATGTTAACCAGTTTAATCGAAATATTAAAAGGTGTCAAAAATATTTCAGATTGTATATGAAACCAGCACATTGTACCCCATGATTGCCCTAATGTACACAGCTATGATTTAATAATAAAGAAAAAAACTGATAAAAAAAAAAAAAAAGAAACAAAAGAAAAGGGAATCTATCTATCCTTCACTTCACAAAAAGTCTCATTAATGTCACCTGCTAAATATATCTCAAACCAAGTTAGTACCCTGCATCTAACTGCCAACACCTCTTATCTGGATATCACGAAACATGTGACACCGGATTCGCACCTACCAAGGACAGTGTGATCTTGCTCCTCACACCTACCACGGACAGTATGATCTTGCTCTTTGCTGATGTTGCCACCTTCTTTTAACACTTCCAGCAAGTTTTCATTTCTCTTAGAAGTAAGGAGCCTGGGTTTACACAAAGATAATAGAGAACGTTTGGATCCTATGAGACTGCATCAATCTTGTAGCAGTCAACCTTACTTATAACAGTCTAGTAAATTGTATGGTTTGCAAGAAAATCATCTCATATCTCTAGAACAATATTACCCTCTTAGAGAATTAAAGGTTAGGATCAGATAATCCTAGGTTAGTCTGATTCCTCATCTCAGCATGTGCTGTCTGGATCATATTTGAATAAACTGAAACTATTGAGAATTTAGTGTCCTCATCTGTAAAGTAGAATAACAGTTCTCTTAGCATCATTACAGGTGTCAAATAATGCATTAAGTATCAAATGAAATTAAATGAATGTGATTTACATAGTAAATAAGTGAAATAGCATTAATTACATTAAAACATAATTGATACTTTGTTTGATTTATGGAATTTTATGACAGAGGCAGATGCTACAGGAAATTTAATATTTTGAATAATTTCCCTTTGATAATGATAATAATCATTTCCCTTTTTCTTGACATTGCTATTTCCAACTCCTTATAAAATCTCATGCTTGTTTTCATTTGTGGTATCTTTTCCCAACCCTGTATCATTCCATAATTGCTGTAAGTTGCAGAGAGCTTTGCCAATGTTGGGAAATTATCTTGGCTGACTAAAGCAATTTTCTTAAAAATAGACGTAAACTTTGTGGCTACCCAAGAAGCCTCTTTGTGCACATTTAGAAACAGCTAAGTGTGTGGTTAGTTGAAAAGGCCTGGGAGCAGAAAACACTGTGATAGAAAAATTCCCAGTTTTCAATGGCTGGATGTGCCTTTCTTTTTGAGTGTCTCCTACTTTGAGAGGATTTAAAGTGGACTGACCTCTTTGGGCATTTTGACCTCTTAGCAAAAGTAAGATGTGAGTTGGAGGTACCATGGTGAAGAAAGACAGTGGTAACATCTATGAATTTTGTTTGTCCAACTCTGCTCTCTCTTTTCGTAAAGTACATTCATTACTTTCTTTGGATCAATGACCTGAATCTACCCCAACCCGAGATCCATAATTCACTGATTTGATTCTGCGGACAGATCCCTTTCTCATCCTGTTTAGAAACAGCACCCACAATTGGCCAATGACAGGTCTTTTCTCTGTGTGCACATGGGTTTGTGTGTGTCCACAAATATGTCATACATTACTCTATCCTCTGAACTCCTGAAGGTAATACTATACTCCCTGTGGCTGTATTTCTCTTCTTGCTCATGAGGAAATTGGCTGGCAGGGGTGAGAATAAGGCTAACAATGAGTAAAGCAGAGGTTAATCAATTATTCCTTCTGTCACTCACTAATGTAGATTTAACACCTACCATGAACCAGCATGAGATACTTAGAATGCATCAGCAAGCAAAATAAATTATAAATTTAACACAGTTTTTTTCCTTTCTCAAATTGTGTACACATTTTTTTGGTACTGCGTGTGTGTGTGTGTGTTACATTCCTGAGGGCCTTTCCTTCAAGCAATTACAGCTGTTTTAATATGATAGGCTTTTAGTCGGTACAATGTGTTTCATACAAATCACATCCCAAAAAGCTGTGCAAAGTTAAATAATTCACTTGAGGAATTCAATAATACATAAAGAGAATGGGAAGAAGAACGTACAAGATATTGACTAGATAGCGCATTGAAAACCTGTGGCTGTTAATAAAAGAATTAACTCTGGTGAAGCAGAGAACTAAGATTGAACAAAGCAGTTGCTGCAGAATATGCAAAGTGCATGAAGGTGTAAGATATTATCATAAATTTAATATTCCTTATCTGGATAAAACTGGGGCCAAGTGAATGTAAAACAAAACCTCATGAACAATATACTAAAAGGAAAGATTTCAAAAGCTGAAATTAAAGAGTCCAGCAGAAATTACTCTATCCATCTCTCCGAATCCTGGACAGATTGTGTTTGTGAAATACTGTGGGGTAGTAAGGTATTTGCTTCCTCAGAAGAAAATGAATGGTGGGAGCCACAATTCCAGCTTTTGAGGTACTGTTGCCATTCATGGAGAAGGAGAGGAAAGAAGCTCCTCCTATCCTGCCTTTCCTCAAGCATTTCTCCTTGAAGTCCATAGGAAACCAAAAACTGAATAGATGGTCAGTGTTATGGACTAAACTGGGCCCTTCTCCAAATCACATGCTAAAATCCTAAAATCCGAGGAGACTGTATTTGGAGATAGAACCTGTAGGTAGGTAGCTATTTATGAATAAATGGTGTCATAAAGTTAAGGCCCTCATCTAAGAGGACTGATTTCCTTACGAGAAGGGAAGGAGAACCAGTGAGGATATGGAGGACATAGCCAGAGGGCAGCTGTCTGCATTTGGGGGAGAAAGGCCTTTGCAAGCAGCACCCGTGCCAGCCCCCCGCCTGCTTAACTGGGAGAAAACGCTTCTGTTGTTTAACCCATCCCTTAATGCAGTCAGATATGGAGGCTGCTAGTGATTAGTGTGTGTGCCATTCAAAAGTCAGGTCATGGAGAAGCTACTGAAACCAGCCAGGATGGTACTGGCCCACCTGCACTTTAATCCCATGGCCAGTGAACCAGACTAACCAAGATGAAATAAATCTGCAAGGGATTTGGAGATATAGGAGAGATGGGGCTCTGAGCAGCCTCGAATTCTGCTCTCAGGCCTAGCGTGGCTTTCTGCCTTTTATCCTGGTTTGAGGCCTCTATAAACTCTGACTCTCCTTCTGACTCAGGTTCTTAAGCCTTCATAGGGCACATTCACAGAAAGAAATGGAAAGCTCCGTTTTACAGATAAAGCAGCTGAAGTGGGGAGCAAATCCTGCAAGGTCACAGAGCCAGCGGGGAGCAGCTACCTCCTCAGTTCCCAACTATGTGAGCCCTGATCTTGGCTCATTGACTAATGGCTGTGGCTGTCATGGCTCTCCTACACTTCCCACTTGAAACAGATTAACAGATGATTTTAGACTGGATGGTAAGTCGGGGTTAACCACAGGGTTCTCTGAGCCAAGTCCAAACATGCAGTTTTTTTCAGATCGAGTTCATCCCAAACTGAAGTCATCAGAGAAAATGAATTTGAATCCAGGAAAAAAGATTCAGGTAAAAGACTTGAAATTTTCTTTGTTTGTACTTTGTTGAAACTGCCAAATCAGTCCTTCTCCAAATATGGAAACTGAGGCCAAAGAGAAGTCCTATGACTCATCCACCTGAAGACGTTAGATTTATTTACAAGTATCTTACAGGAAAGGAATCTTAAAATGGAAAAAGGAAGGAAGTATGAAATTCATTTGTTAATTTTTTTAATGTAGAAATCGTGAAGGCATTCATTGAATAAATCACAGGACACAAAAAATGTATTGAGGATTTTCTGTTCAAACCATTGAACACTACTAGGGAAGCTATGGCCAACAAACAATTCTATTCCAAGCCCCAATACAAGAATAACACTGAGTTGCTGCAATAATAACAGTAGGTGTTCTGCAGCCACACATGTAGACATCCCTTCCCTAGCCCCATCTCCTCAACCCCTCTGGCCCAGGCTGGTAACCACATTGCAGTCTAAACTATTTATTTGTGAAAATCTCGTTTCATAAATTGTTGTAGCTAAGATTTGCCTCGATTTAAAGAGCATGACCTCCACACATCCCTGTACTTTCCAATTTGACAATTCTGTCTAAAATAACAATTTTTTTCTAGCAGGCTATGTTTCCTAACACACTCCTGTTGCTTGTTGTTCATTTTCCATTTTAGCCAATAGGCATGCAGGGATTCTCTGATTACTTCTTTATTTGTGAACTAAGACACTGAGAGGGAATTTCCTACTCAGTCAGCCGCGAATCCCCCTGGGTGTGGAAGAAAAAAAATAAAAGCTCTACTTACCCAGAAACTCTCATTGGCCAGTAGCATCAGAAAATGATTTCTTTACTTTCTTTGAAAGAAAAAGTTGGGAGTGGGGACGGAAACCAGTAGCCCTCTATGTTAAAAATTATGCCAAAAATCTCAGCCTTATAAATATTTGTTTGTCCTGCTCCTGGAGAAAATTTGACCCCATAGAGCTCAACCCCTCACTTTTAGTGAACTCTAAAGTCACCCCCGATGTGATTCGCTCCGGGAGATTTTAAGTTGGTGGGATGTAATTTAGTGTTCCCCAGCAGGAGAGAAATTTAACCAACTCTCTGTGTCAACATAGCAGCCCCCTAACAAAGAACTCAGTCAATCAACTGGTCAAAAAGTTTTCCCTTTAAAAAACAACAACCAAAAAAACTGAATAGATGTGTGTGTGTTTGTATGTGTGTGTGTGTGTGGGGGGGTGCATTTGACTAAAGTCTTCCCAATCTCTTATTGTTAACTATGACCATTTGACATCAAATGCTTTGATTAGATCATGGAAAGAGCGTACACTGTAACAATAACTGAAGTGTTGAACTGAGTGCTGAGCTAGATGTGCCTCAGTGCACTACCTAATACAACCCTTTCTAGAATATTCTCAGAAAATGTATTAACCTATTAACTCCGCTATACCTGCCCACATATAAATTGATTCCCTTACAGAACTGCAGAATATTCTGCATCAATGAATTTGGAAATCATCCTAAATAAATATATTATTATGATTGTTATTCATTGCACATGGGTCACACACAAACGCCCACTCACCCACCCTCTGTGGGAATATTTGGCAACCGCTGGAGACATTTTTGGTTTTCACAACTGTGGGGATGCTGGTGACATCTGGTGGGTAGAGACCAGGCCTGCTACAAACATCAGACAGTTCCCCTAGGCAGACCCCACAATAAAGAACCACCCGGCTCAGATTGTCAACAGCGCCTACGTTGAGAACCCTGCTCTAGGTATTCTTGTCTAACATTGATTCATTTAACACACACAGTTTTCAGATGCATTATGTAGCAAGTATTTTGTTTCAATCTAAAGAAACCAATCAAAGACAGAGTCGTTAACCTCAAGGATTTCATAATCTACTCAGAAGACACGACTAAACATAATTGTTGGGGGGAGTCTCAAAAATGCCAGGTCCTAAAAAGTAGCAATACAAAGGAGGCCAACACAAGGTACAGAGGCCTGCCCACTTGAGTGAAAAGTTTAGTGAGGGAGACAGATGTCAAAAAGTCAATGTTAAAAGTTGAAGGACAGGTTGCTGTAAGACTGCTTCAGCTGTAGAACAGAGGTTACCCTGAGGAAATGACGTTTGAAGAAAGGTCTTAAAAAGGATGAAGAGGAATTCACAAGCTTCAAAAAAGACATAGCAGGTGCACAGGTTGAAGAAAGGACAGAAAAGCATGAGGCTCAGCTGCTAAGATTAGGTAGGAGTCAGATGCGGGATATTGTGACAGAAGCTTCTGTACAGTTACAGAGTAAGTATTCTTAACTTATTTCCAGAGGGAATTAGTAGCAGAGCTAGGACTTGAAATTTGGTTGCAGTGATTATGCAGAAAAAGAACAAATACAGGATGTTTTCCAGGCAAAGGACACAGGAATTAGAGGTGGCATAGCTTGTTGGAAGAGTGGCAAAGAGTTCGGATGTCTGAGTAGGTAAGTGCATGGGTTATAGGAACAGGATGTAAGCAAGGAGAAGCTTCCTCATGTGCGTGTGTGTCCTGTTTAGTCTAAAATGACTTTATTTCCCTCAGTATAGGTGTATGGTTCCTAATAGGTCCTTTTTAAAAGTGAGCTTTATGGACTTTGAAGAGCCTTTTACGCCAGGCCCATGGAGACCTTGTCTCAGCAGGAGTCTAAATCTGATTGATGAATTGAGATTTAGACAGACCTTGGCCAAGCCCCTCTACCCTGCCTTTCTCTTCGCAGCCCTTCATGACTGATTGTACTTCCTCTGCTTCAAGCTCCATTTCGGTGCAAAGTCCCAGTTCACTGCAGCCTTCACACTTTTGCACCGTCACTCAATTCCAGGCTTTTCAGAGCCCAGTGGCTTTTTGATTGCTGGTGTTCTTACACTTTTTGCAAATCCTTGGCACCTCCCACTGGCAGCCAGCGCTTCACACACAATGGGAGTGCATGAAATTCAATTCACAACACTGCAGCTTACACATTCCGAGCTCACTGAAGAGATAAGCCCTCCAATTAATGATCACCCTGTGTATCGCTTTCTCTCACTTACCCATTTTGCTTTTGATCTTGCTCTGTTACAAATCCCCTCACCTGCTTACACGGTGAGTTCCTCTCAAAGGGAAGCAGTGGGGGCTGCAGGGAGTGGGTTGGGCAGTTGGACACACAGTGAGATGGGTCATCTTGTAGCCTCAGCCTCCTTAACTGTTATATCAGGACTACCTACAGTCTCTTTGCCTTGAACTTCTGACGAGGGTACACATATAAGTGGCCTCCTTCTGTTCCTTTTACTCCCTTTTAAGAGACTATCCATTTTGAAGAGAATTGAATCACTAATCTCAATTTGAATGACGTCCGCATGTCCAAACCCTGTGGTAGGACAAATCAGTCTGATGGCGGATTTCGTGTTGACAACACAAGCTAGGATGTCAACTATTATGTCTTCTTCATCTGTCTCTGCTTTGTGGGATTCCATATGTGACATCTAAGTAGGAGTTCAGTAAATATTCATTGTATGGTGATACGGATCCAAATTAATAATGCTATTAAACTTAGCTTAATTTTTTTTAAAAAGGTAGCAGAAATAAGAGATGGATACAAACTAGAAATATATACAGAAAGCAAATGGATTAGAGAAGAAATCAGAAGCCAAAGGTTGGAACACCTGATTCTGTAGTTCACAAGTGCCCAGTGGACCTTGATGTCCTGGTAACAGGTGGCCCTTTAAACAGGTGTCTCCTTTGAGAGACACTTGTGTAAACAAGCAAACAAAAAGCCAGTCCTAGAGTAAAAAAAAAAAAAAGCAGGGCTCTTGGCTGGGAATCAAGTTCATGTCCAGTATTTGGTGGTTGAGACTGAACTTCCCGCCTCCATAAATACAATGAGCTCCTCACCTGAGCCAGAGCACAATGACAACCGCATCCATCCCCCTCTCTAAACACAAGGAGAGCTGAATGAGAAAGGTGGACGAAGACAATTCAAAACCGAAGGATTGCTTACAGTGATTTAACAAGATAGAGTGGAGGGAGGAAAGTCCGTGAAGATGAGATGGATGGTATAAAAGACATACTCAGATTATAAGCAAACAGAATCAGAACTGATTATTGCAATAGGTTTTCTATAATTTTATTTTTCAGTATTTGGGTAGAATGCTGTTGGATGGCATTAATGGGCTATTAAAGATAATCACATTGGGAAGTAAATGCCATGCCAAAGCCTTCTTCATTTAATGTTGATTTGAGCTCATCTGACATAATCTGTGCTGCGTTATACCACGTGTCTGCAGGTCCATGGGGCATCCCCCTTACTGACAGATGCACACACGTGTGCAGGATGAGCTGTGTACAGGGGGAGAGTGCGTCTTCTGAGTTAGACCAAAGACTCATAGTGGGAGTAATTTCGCCAACTTGGGGTTCTCTTCACCTGGGAGAGAGCGACTAGCCCTGAGGGAAAACTCTCTCTTAAACACTCTACTAAGGGAATGAACTATATGAAAAAAAACGAAAAAGGTGCTTCTATTTCCTATGTGTTATATTTACAGCCCGATAGTCACAAGGCGCAGATGATGTAAGATGTAAACAAATGAAGTTTTCTCCAAATACTTGGCAGTGGTTTGCAGATCACATGGCAACCTGTGGAATAGTTCATTTCAACCAATTTATTTCTCTCTCAGGGCACTTTATTGGATGCTTTCAAGTTTTGAGAAACTACACAGGAGACAGTTGTTGTCATGGGAGGGGAATCTGGTCATGGTCCTTCAGGACAGAGACTTCCCAAACCTGACAAATAGACAGAGGAGGAGATACCCCATATGTGACTTCTTCGCCCCAAACAAATCCACTTTGACCTCCTTAACATCAAAGAGACAAGCTAAAATTTTCATAAACTAACGGAACTCAGACAGGAAATAGCCTCAGACAGAATCCAAAGCACAAAATTCACCAGACTTCCCACGGGCCTGTAAGCTTCCCAAACCAGAGAGGGTCTCGCTCATCCTTCCGACCTTCACACTTGCCATGTGTGGGATAGATAAAGATACCCATATGCCTCCACGCTCAAGGTCATTCACCAGGCTCCCTTTTCTAAGCTGGCGCACATGGCATCTTCCCATCAGCAATGCTTTTGAAGCTAGTCACGCTACATCTCAACGGTCAAAACCCACCTTCACGTGTGCTAACTTTATCTACTGTATGTTCACCTGTTCTTTCTCTCCCTTTCTATTGCCCTCTTTTATCCAGCACAGGCAAGTGTATCTTGGGTCAAAACATTTCTGAATTTTCATGCCTCTGAGAGTGACCCAGGAAATGGCTTTCCTTGAGTCTCTAGTTGGGAAAAGTGTGCCTTTTTGTGAATCCAAAGAATCCACCCTGTTTCTCCTTTCTGGCAGCTATGCCCATTAGCATCCATGACAGTGATTTGTCTTCTATCTTTTGTATTTCCCTTCCTGGACTACAAACCCTTTACAGGTAGTATCATATTCTGGTTCATCTCAGAGTGTGTTTTATGTGGGGAAAGGCCGCGTAGCCACATGCATGGCTGTTCCACAGAGTGAAGGGGGTACATAGAAAATAATACAATAACCTGAGAAAACTGTACCTTGGTAGCTGAAAAAGTTCCATAGGCAGAATTATTTCTGCATTTTATTATCTACAATAGAAACATTTTACCTCCTGTCCCCTATCATAACAGCGTTGTCATTTACTTTTAACAATGAATATCTCATCATGTAACCTCTGGAACTAATTTGCGTGAGTTTGCAATTCCAGATAACAGTTCACTGAAGCTTCATTACTGCACCAGTAACCTAATGATAATTTTTAAAAAATGCAAAGAAAGAATTAGGATTGACTGCAGGAGAACTTGAAGTAGTCTGTCACTTGAGATGAGCAATGCCATCATTAACCTTTAAGGTCACATCAGCTATTATCAAAGTGTCACATGGCACTTGTGTCCAGATTAAATTAGACAAACTATAACCTCATTATTATGCTAACAAGTCTCAAGCTTATCTGAATTAATACTACACGCCCTGGAGACTTGCTTACTGAGTTTACTAAATAGTGCACCGATTTGAACTGCCTAGATGTAATGTATAAAATCAATTTCTGAGCCAGAAAAAAAAAAATCATCTGAAGCTCCTTTCAGTTACAGTAATGTCATGAACAGATACGGCACTGAATTACGAGTTGGCATTTAATTTTAAGGCAATGTGTTGAGGGAAAGTTGATGCCTATTGATTTTATTCTGGAATCCTTTTACTTTAATGTCAGAATTTCTCAAATTTAATACAATAAGTGTATACTTTAAGAGAATACATCAAAGTAAAGGAAAATTGTGGCATAAAAGAGCATCCCACCAGATCTCTTGTTTTGAAAAGGTTATCATCCAATCAATACAATAAAAGATAGGGTGTGAGGTGTCCTAAACAGCTGGCAGGGTTAATTCCAGTTTCTGTAATGGCTAAGAGAGGGCCAAGACTGCATCTTGCCTCAATCTAGTAAATATTGTCACATAACAACGGCTGTGGAAGAGATCAACTAGTTAGGAAATTCTGGACATTTCGTGAATGAAGAAAGGGTCTAAGGAGGTTTAGGTGTTACGCTCAGAGCTAGAGCTTACAGCACTATCTCCAGCACGACCATGGTTGTCCACGGACTGCTGGAGTCAAACACTGTGTGGGAACCTTCCTCATTTTTCTTTGTCTAAAACTTGTCAAAAAGCAGAATTTAGCAAACACAAGTTACAGATTATGTGCCATAGGGTAAGGGGAAATATAAAGTTTTTGTTCCTGATAAAATATCTTCAATAATACAATTTGATTCTATGTCAATAGAAAGTGCTTTCTATTTGTGATTTTTGCATGTAAAATTTAAAGTCGAAAGGTTATTTTCAGTTGGTACCCAGCCAATCCAGAACAATGAGACTGTAACTGTGACATCCCTGCAAATGATTTACAACTAGATTCAATTTGGACACAATAAAAATGCTTTTTCTCACCAATTATTTCTAATAATAAAGCAAAATATAAACAATCACTATTAAATTTTCATAATTATATACATATGTGTGCGTGTATATATATATTGTATGCACATTTATATATGTTTGTGAAGTTGCCAAAGAACCACTGACTGAGAGAAAATGTCACTGTGGAGTATCTGGAAATTTTCACTTGTGCTCTGTTATGTTACAGCAAAATTAGAACTCAGTATTTGAAGGGGAATTTACAGGTGTGACTCTTTAACACACAAAAGGAGTGATTGTTCAAAAGTTGAAAGTATTTAAACTAAGGAAAACCTGCCCTGTGATAGAATACCTGATAATAAACTAAGCAAGGCTATTACTGAAATGAAGTTGAGTATGTGCTTACCAAGGAGCTCTAAAGGACTGTTGCAGTGACCCAGAAAGCTTCTGGTAAAGGAGAGGGAACAGAAATGGTTTTTACCTCCCTATTCTTCTGAATAGTGCACACTGTCTGAAGAGGTGGAAATCACAGTGCAAACTTGGAAAATGTAATATTTAAGACATGCATATAATACATAATTATAGTAATAATATTTTTAAAGCACCAAGCTGACTCTACACAGTGCCCAAAGTATACATTAAAATGGAAAATGATAAGGTTGGCACTACACCTGCAATCCTAGCAACTCTGGGAGGCTGAGGCAGGAGGATCACTTGAACCCAACACTTTGAGGTTGCTGTGACTCAGGCTGATGTCACAACACTTGAGCTTCGCCTGGGTAACAGACTGAGACTCTGTCTCAAAAAAAAAAAAAAGGAGGGAGGAATAATGGATGACTCCAGATATCTAGATGTTGAATCCTTAAGTTGAGGTAAATTAGCTTTCCGGACACAATGGTGGATTCTGAAGGAGATAGAAAGTATGCAAACGGTTTATTTTCCCACTGGCTCACCAAGCAAAGTAGTTTTGTTTTGATTTTTACATACTAAAGTTCCAAGTAAAAATTTTAGTTGAGGACAATAATTTTACTGATTTAGACAAAATGCACTGTTGCTCTGGATTCTTCATTTTCCATCGGATCACAGCAATCATGAGGAAACCCCGAGGTGATAATGAAGATTATATTTAAATCACGGACGTCTTAATAGTTATTTCTTCGACTGTCTATTGGGTAGATAATTATCTAGAAACAATTTGTAAATAATAAACTCTCATGAAGAGACTCTAAGGTTAATAGCTTCTCATGTGAAGTGGCTTAGAGTGTAGAATCTGAGAACCGTTTTCTTCGTGACATGCTTTCCTGCCCCAGTCATTCACTTTCTGAACCAAAGCACCTGCTGATCGGACTGATAAGAAGAGAACATTTTTGTCTCACGTGACTATGAAGGATAAATAGTATTTGGAGCATAAAAAAAATCAAAAAGTCATTTCTGAGCTGGACCCAGCAGCACCACGACCTCTCCTGCTCTCACAGCCATGTCCTGCCACCTCTACACTGTGCCTTCCCCAACCCCAATCCATCTGCTCTTCACCATCTTGCTTCAGTCACACTTCTAGATAAGAATTTCTTTTTTTTACTATTATTATTAAATCATAGCTGTGTACATTAGTGCAATCATGGGGTACTATCTGCTGGTTTCATATACAATCTTAAATATTTTCATCCAACTGTTCAACATAACCTTCATGGGACTTTCTCGTTTATTGCATGAAAACATTTGTATTCCGCATTTAGTAGGTTTCACCTGTCCCTTCTAAGATGCACCATAAGTGTGATCCCACCATTAATGTTCTAAGTGTTCTACATTAATATATAGTAAGTGCTCAAAAAGTATTAGCTATTATTATCAAACGGACTAATTTATTTAATTATTGTAACATCCCTAGGAGGCAGGCATTATCCTTATTTTATAGCTAAGGAACATGAGGCACAAAGAGGTAAAAAAAAATTTGCCAGAGAGTATACAGCTATGATATGAGCCATGATTCGACGCCAGGCAGTTTGGTTCCAGAATTCATACAATTAACTACCATAACACTATATGTCTGAGGTCCAATAGGTCAATTTTGTGTATAAAACCTATACTTCACAAAACTTAATATTATGTGGCTTTAGCTCTATAAACTAAAAGTTTAAATTTCTTATTACCTTATCAAATATTGGAAGCTCTTTCCTTCTACCTCCCTCTATCACTAATTTAAAGGTGCCAGAAAGACCAATTTACCAGAATAGCCACTATGGTTGTGGCTGAAGCTGAAATAGGAGTTATAGCCCTCAACAATAGCCAAAGGCTCTGTCAGCACATCCCCTGTGGGGGGGGAAAAATGTAAGATTAAGCCTCAGCTAAAACTAGGACCCAGGACACACAAATGCCTGGAATTAACGTTATAAGATAATTCCTTGCACACATCAGAGCCCAAACTAGGAAGAAAATGAAGTATCTATGATTATTGGAGCTAGAAATATAGGAAAGGTCAGAATTAGAAGTCTAGGAAGAGGGGAGAGACTACGTAGTGTGTGATAGAATCAGAGCTAAGCCTGGGGTCTGGGTAATGGAGGAACTGAGGCTGGGAAATGGGGGATCTAGGAGAAGGAAGTAGAAATTTGAGCTAAGGGTGGAGGTGAGAGGGAGAATTGGGGGATCAAGAATTAGGGGGTCTGATGGATAGGAGGGAGAGGAAATTAGAGGATATCTATGCTTGGTATGGGATAGGAGGTACGGCTTTGAGCTGAGGAGGAGAGATGGGGTGGGAATTTGAGGAGCTGAGCTGGGGTCAGGAAGAGAGAATTGGGAGGTCTGACTTGAGTACAGGAGACAGATTGTCCCGGGGCTGGGGGAGCAGAGAAAATTCCAGGGAATGAGTTGAGGCCAGAGAAAATGTGTTAATCTCCATGAATATGGATGTATCGAGAGGGAGGCAATTAAAGTTCTGCTGAAAACAGGCGATGGAGTAGTAATTGGGGGATCTTGCTGGTGTGGAATGGGGGCTTAAGGGGAAGGGCAGGACTCTAAGAACAGGAAAATGGGAAAGTGAAACGACATGGGACAGGGAGCATAAGTTAGCAGGAAAGGGAAAGTCTGACAGGGATCCTAGATTCTTGAGTGCTCACTGGTCATTTTGGTTTCCTGGAGACGGATAATATCAGCATCCAGCTCTTCCAGAATGCGCCCATGGCCATGGTGGCACAGTTACTGGGTTCCTGGTATACTACATCTTGCAGGGGGTCCGAATCCCATTGATGTTCTAGCTCACCACAAGCAACATCTTAGCAAACTAGAACACTTATCAACTCGCACCAAACGAGGCCCAAAGCAGCAAAAGAGCTTGCAGCTCGGAAGTCGGCCAAGCCCCACCTCCCCGGAGCGTTTGCGCAGGCGTTCCCGTGCGACCTACGAAACCACGCAGGGCGGAGCTTGGATTTTCTCAGCTCTCATTGGCGAGAGGAGGAGCGGGGCGGACGCTGAAGGGAGCGGATGTCTAGAAGGAAGGAATGGCAAGAGGAAAGTCTCCAGTTGAGCTCCTGCTCTTTTGTTGGGAGAGCTGAGACCGCGTTTTTCCTTTCTTTAAAAGCCCCATGGTGCTTCCAGCTACTTACAAGTGGGATTATGTCACTTTTTAAATTAGGGAATTCTGAGCAAACAACAGAGCGGCCAAAGCCCCGCCCCCAGGCGACGAACAGCTCTCCCAAGTGCACAGATGGCTGAGCCCCAGGAGTACTGGCGCTGTGTGCTGACATTGGGTAGGGCGAGGGAGGTTCTTGGTTGGAGGAGGGAATGCTGAGACCCTCACTACTGGGATAAGGCCTAGGAGGAGGGCCTTTGGTTTTATTGGGGCAGAGGGCAAGAGGAGACTGTCTCGAACTCTCCATGCAGCCATTATTTGCCTTGTGGCTCATAGCATTGGGAAGACTATGACTGGACATATACTTGCTCTTGACTCCATTTCTCAGATAAGTAATATTGAAGCTCAGGAAATTTAAGCTCCTGAGCAATAGTGTCTCTGATGTATCCATTAATAATTGAATATTGGTTTCAAACTTATAAAATCATTATTACTAGTAATGCAAGCACATCAAGATATCACTCTTCCCTTAAGTATTCCCACATGCACTCTTCATCCGTGGCTGTTCTGTATACATTATCTTATTTCATTCTCAGGACAACATGGTGGCTAAGAGTGTTTCAGTGAATTCACTTCAGCCTCACAGAAGTGTTAGAACCAGCATTCTAACCGCATCTTACTTAGCTCAAGAATTAGTTTGCTGAGTATGTTTTACCTGACTACTCACTTCCCCAGTTAGAACTTTTCCTCCTGTACCCCATAGCACCCTATGGGCCATTCTGTCATAGCACAATGCATAGCTACCATTGATTTCTATTTCTGTTGCCTCTAGTCTTCTAGCAGCTTGAGAGCAATGACCATAACTGATTCATCTTGTTAGCCCTATCCCCTTATACTGGACACAACATATATTAGGAGGCAATAAATATTGAATAAATAAACAAAGGGCAATAGCAAGAGCATCAACAGGCTTATGGATTATTTTTGACAGCATAAAAATGGAAATAATGGGCATGCCCAATGTCCACAGAAAAGCATGATTTTGCATCTTTAGGGTCCTCACCCAGACTTGTGATGTAATTCTTTTTTCCCATAATTCCACTGCCTTGTAGCTCTCATCTTCAGTGGCTACAGAAAAGATGAAGCAAACTGCTATCAGAAAATAATTATGTAATTAACATAAAAATTTGTGTGTCTTGAGCTTTTTCATGCTTTGGGAGTTATTAACTCAGCATTGAGTCCTAAGAGTGCAGTAACTAGGACAAAGGAAATGAAATTTTTATTGCTTTTGCTTCATATTAACAAATTGCTTTCCAGTAAGAGATTGTACCTATTTATACTGAAGACTGATTTGAAACTTAGCCCCAAGGAAATTAAGACCTGGCCTGTCTCAATAGCTGGTTTTAATTTCGCCATTCTGCCATGGCTTGTTAATATTAGTTCTGACCTTTGGGGCAAGGTGAACACATGGTCGGACTGAAGAGAAAAGGCTCCAGTGGCTCAGGAACTTCTTTAACTACAACAGCTGATATTTCAACAGAGCACACACCACTCCCTTAACAAGGATATTTCCTCAGCTTTTTCAGGCAACCAACGAATTCCTCCAGGCTCCCTCTTTGATGCCACCCACTGGACCTGCTTTGGGGCTTGTAAATATAAGAGAACTGAATGTTGGATAATTAATGATGGAAGTAAAAACCTCTAGGAGAAAAGGTAGGTAAGAAAAGTAGATGGGAGTTACACAAGTCAATATACATTCTTTAGGCTCTCTGGAAAGTTTTTGTTGCCCAGATGATCAGTTTAAATGTGCATTAAAGGGTATGGGAAGGCTGGGTAAACATGATTACCTAATTTATCTATCTGTATTTTTAAAATGAGTTCTGACCTGCCTTTGTGGAACATTGGCCCAAGGGAAGCCTTAGTACCTTTGGAAGTCTATCCAACTTAGTCTAGTCAAGTTTGGAATGAGCCAACTGACTGAGATTATATCCCTTACCTCATCGTTGGTATATAAAGTAGAGTTGACTTGTTCTGGCACTTTGACCAAGTTCTCTAGCTTCTATAGGCATCAGTTGCTTCTTCATTAAAATGGAAATCAAAGTTCCTAGCCTGCTTCCCCCAGAGAAATGTCTGAAGATCAAGAGGAGTGGGAGGACAGGAACCAAAATTCTTAAGAGACATTTCAGGCCTTCCCTGCTCTGAGATTAGCGATCCTGATTTTTCTATAACCTCCACAGGCAAAGCCACCCACACCGCTCTGGTTGCTATTTTCCCTGAATGACTATGATTTGTGGAGAGCTTTTCCTAGGACAAGGATTCAGTGAGCTTTAGGGCCCAGGCAGGAAGCCGAAAGTAGTGAGGGAATGGTGGGCCATAGGCAGTGGCTGAGGAAGCATTGGATCCTAGGCTGCTGCTGCTGAAAGCCTGATGCTCATATACATGCACCTGTTTTGCAAGCCTTTGACCAACGTACCTTCCCACCCTATCCTTCCACAAATGCATTCACACCCCCACACTCTGAGAATTACCAAAAGGGAGACCTTATTTGTGATTTTTGTTACTTATCAGCACTGTCTAAAAACTGCTTTAAATAATTTCAGGGGTAGGAGAGTTCAGGATCTTTGAGCCTTGAAAAACACTATAAGTTTTTCCTGGAGATAGCCACATTTTTGAATTTGCAGCTCAGGTCTTAGTCCTGAGTGAGAATCTGATAGTAAGTGAAACCTTTATCTTTCAGTAGTTCATTCGCTTTTTCAGAGAGGACTTCATGCCTTTGCTTATCCTGTTCTGCCAAAGTCGAGGTTGGGAAATCTTTCTAGATGCCATCCTCCACGTCATACAAAGTTAGTTCTCCCATCCAATTCCCTGCACATCTCTCTGTTATGTCATTTACCTTGTTGAACAGGGTTTACTTGTCCACATGTTCATTTCATCTATGTGTATGGCAAAGAAGTATGGACTGTACAAACATCCTTTGATGTCTCCACTATCCTCTGAGACAGGGCCTACACTGTGAACTAGAAACACACATCATATATCACTGATATCCAGTCTGCTATGGAGCTCACTGTCTAGTGAGGAAGCAGAACAGGAAAACACTGGTGAATATTTTGTAGGCAAGACCATGTAGGCAATACAAGAACCAAAGATAAAACCTGTCCCAAGGAGAGAAAAATCACTTTCCAGAGGAAGTGAATATTTAACCACACCTTGAAGAGTGAGTCAGATTTGATAATGGAAGAGAAGAGAAGGTATTCCAGGCTAAGCAAAGGCCCATGTAAAGGAAAATACATGGTCTATTTTGGGGCGCAATGAATCAGGTGGTGCAGTTTATGCATGGAGGTCAAGAGACATGGCTGGACAAATAAGATAAGGATTGATTGAGAATAGCCTTGAATGCCAGGCTGAGGCCTTTCCATAAATCTTGTGTTGCTCTCCTGCTTCTGGCATCAGAATTGCTATCAGTGGTAGATTGTCTCATAGCTAGTTCCAGATAGTTTTAAGTTAGGTTTTCAGATTTATCTTTTTCGACCTTGTTAAAAGCCTGCTAGCCTCCTATCTCAGATTTCCCACTGCTAAAATTATCTTTCTGCCTCTTAGTGGGGTCATGAGGACAAAATTGTAAACATAGAAGAAGTATTCATGTGACCAGATAGAAAACCTTGAACAAGCCACTCCCCCTCCCACACCTATTTACTTGTGAGAATAGTGAGCATATTTGTAATAAGCAAATAGGATAAGATAAACATTGTTGCTTTGTAGGTGATAGAAAACACACATGAAAAGGTTTATGATTAAGATAATTAGCATTAACAGAATTATATCAATTAGTAGACATTAATAGAGTTGTATCTCTTCCAACGCTTAATTCTGAGATTCTAGGAGTTCTGAGCTAACCTGGAAGACCACATTCTTAAATCTAGCTTGCTCGATCAATTAACCAAAGAAAATATCTGAACTGGAGAAAATTAGGTTCCCGTGTTCTACTCCTGACTTGGCCACTGATTTTCTATGTGACCTCAGGAAGATATTTCTAGGCCTCAGTTTTTTTACTTGAGAAAATGAGATGAAATAATCTCATAAGTCTTTACAAAAAACTGGAAGATCAGAAATGAGTATCTTTCAGTTGGTTTGTAGCAGCTCTGTTTATAGTAAGTTTTAATTCTTTGACATAATATTGCAGATTTCTTTTATTGAGTGTTTCTGGTTGCTTAGCATTACAGTAGAGGTTGAAGATTAGTCAAAGAGGTGATTGATCATTTACGTTACAGCAGAGGTTGAAGATTAGTCAAAGAGCTGATTGATCATTTACTTTACAGTGGAGGTTGAAGATTAATCAAAGAGATGATTGATCATTTGCTTCACAAAGGGAATAACAGTGTTAAGTAATATATTTTTAGCATTTTCCAGGGTGCTTTACATGAAATATCACATTGAATCTTAAGTTGGTAGGTATTCCTATCACTCCCATGTTCCAGATGAGAAAATTGAAGCACTGAAAAGTTCAGTTTTCTTTCCAATGTTTCATAGCTAGCAAGGGGAAGAGATAGGATTCTAGTCAGGTAGTTTGGCCCCAGAGCACCTTGTTTTTAACCACTATGATCCCCTGTCTCAGTAGATTTATTTAGAGAGGTGGGCTTTGGAATTCATTGAAAGTCTGGTATGATTTATACCGAGCAACTGGAGGGAATCTGATCCTTATGTATACTAAGACTATGCAAATGTATTTTAGAGAACTTCATTCAAGGCAAAGTGGAGCTGAAAGCACTTCACTTGAAGGTGAAGATTGGAGATTTCCTTTCCCAAGAGATTGTCTTCCTGTAGCCCAGTTAAATGGAAGAAAGATGAGCTTCCTTATAGCCAATCACTGGAGGTTCATTAGGGGGTGGGAAGGTTGTGAAAGAATGAAGGAAGAGTGCACTTGGACATCTTTCAAGCAAGCTGTGAGGCTACTTGAGTTCTACACATAAATGCCTCAAAACAATGGGAAGAAGGGCAAGGGGTAAGAGAATGGATCATCTGGTCTGGTTGGCTTTATTCTATGGACTTGTCCTATTTTGAGGCCATTGCTTCCTGCTCCCCTCACTCTTCCTAGTGCAGCCTTCGCCTCCTGAGGCTCTATCCCAGTTGCTTGGCATGAGGAACTTTAGCCAGGTTTTAGATCAGATCATGATGTCCTTCTCCCTAAGGAACCTGCTGTCAACTGGCAACCACGTGGGCAGTGCTTTCTCCTTCTAACAATGGCTGCACTCACTCCTCTTCCCAAGGTGCAGATTTACTTGGATTTATTTACTTTTGGCTACAGCGAGTATATAGATTATCAGATAGTGCCAATCTCTCCAAGATGCCGTAGGCAGCACACTTTAGGAAGAAGATGCCCTGTGGCAGGAAAGGCAGCAGAATCCAAGGGAAAATAAGGGTTGCAGTGACATTTTGGGTGAGGAGAGCAGTGAGGCAGTGCACTTTCCATTTCCAGTTTGTGCCTTTAATTGCTAGCTGAAAACATCACTATTTTCCTTAGGGAATTTGTGTTTTTGTCTTCGAGAATCTTACATTTCTGATGTGGCTGTTTCTGTGTTGGAGCTTGACATTCTACTTGGATCTGTTTTTTTCTTTTTTTTCAAAGCTGTGAAAGCTGCTGATACCTACTACCACCATTACCTTTGCTTCCCCATCCCAGACAGGATATAAGCACATGATCTTTGGTCTTTTATTTGCATACTCTACTAATCCTGCCTTCATTGGAGGGAAGTGGCTGGCCAGACCTGGCCTGTTTTCTTGGCTGCCTTCCTTGCTGTGATCCAGCTTATCTTTTATGTACATAGACCTTGGAGTTCAGAGGCCTCTGCTGACCTCTGCCCAACCTCTTGCTCTCTGCACCCAAGCCCCCACTGGTACATACAGGAGCAGAGGCAGGCTAGGACTAGAGGAAAGAGGAGAGAGAGCTGGGGACAGGCTGTGAGAGGGCACAGAAGCCCACTGCTCTTCCTTGAACCAGCCCACCTACTGTTGCCATAACATCAAGAGAAGGGACAGCTAGTAAGATACGAACTGTGGTGTGGTACCTTGTGAGCAATAGTGTCATTAGCTCTGACTTCTAAGATGTCTCAAGAGATGGGGGAGCTCACCCAAACTAGGTTGCAGAAGATCTGGATTCCACACAGCAGCAGGAGCTGTGGGCTGCAACGGAGAAGGGGCTGTAAGTGGGGTTTATTTTTATGGGCTTCACAGTGGTGGAGGTAGAATGGGTGTAGAAGAGCAAATGATTCACCATTCCCTGCCTGCCATTCACTCCCACCCCAACCTAAAAGGTGGAATAGATAAACAACTGATTTTGATTGGAATAGTTAGGATAAGAGACTATTATCAGAAAGGTGAGGAAAGAATGAGAAAGACAGATGGAACGAGAGAGAGATTAAGACAGACAAAGGAGAATTAATAAAGACCATCTTCATCAAAAGGATAATGAACTTTGACTAGGAACTTCTCCTTTCTTATCCAGAATGCTTCTTGTTTGGAATTTAATGTTTCTTATTTGGTTTGGTGCTATCCTGGAATGTTTCATTTGGGTGACTTCTGTAACGTGACTGGGAACTGATCTTGCCTGACTGATAGTGCCTGGATGAAATGAGAGGATGGTTTCTGGCATTGTCTCTGAGGACACAGGTACTGAGTACACAGTGGTACCAGATTACTGTTCAATATTGCTCCTCCCCTTTCTCAAGCCTCTTCTCAGTCTAGTCTGTACCTGCATTAGTTGGGAAAGAAGTTGACTAGGTGTCCTGTCCCCAGTATTGCCTTCTTGACACAGATGGACCCTCTTATTGCTTGGAGGATTTGAGGTAGAAGACAATACTTGGTCTCTTAGAGACAACCTGCTCATATGGTATTCACTTTGGAAATTTAAGAAAGAGCAAGGGCAATGGAGAAGCAAACAAAACATGCAAATACTTCTTTTTAAACTGAAGTCTACCATTTTTTGTAGATAACGGGGGATAATTGTGGGCCAAAGTACTTCCAGCCCAAGGATTGCAGCCTGAGGAGCCACACAGTGGGAGAAGTTAAGGTAGCTGTGGGATGTGGGACCCAGACACCCTAAAGACCAGATGAAGTTTCTGCCCTGCTAATGCTAGAAGAGGCCCAAGCTCAGGGATGATAGTAGTTGCTTAGAGGATCCAGGAAGATGTGGGATGTTAAATACAGTGTTTAAGATGTAGGATGTAGATGAAAGAAAAGGGGAAAAAAATCCTCCTGTTCTTCCTCTCCACCAGCAGGTTCAGTCACTCATCTGGAGATCTAGGAGCCTGGAGACTGAAAGCCAACCACTCTCAGTCCTTTCCAAGGGGGTATGGGTTTAGCTGGCAAGCAGGCAAGCCTCTGTGCATACATGGGTCCTCTAGAGTTAGAACCCTTATATTCCTGGGAACTGTGTCTCTCAAGTTGCAAGATAGTATACATAAATCACCTAATATAGTCTCTGTCACATAGAAGGCACTAAGTAAATATTTGCTCACTTCTCACTATCGTTCTGGACTATAAAACAGGATTAATATATATCTCCTAGTGTTGTTGGGGTGATTTACTGATTCAGAGGTTCTGGATTCACACTGCCTAGATTTGAGTCTTCCACAGCCTGCCTTTATGACTTTAGAGAAGTCACTTAACCTCACTGGGATTCTGTTTCCTCACCTATAAAATGATCTTGATAAATTGTGGTGTGAAGATTGGATTAGTTTAAGCACATGAAGTGCTTCCAAGAGTGTCCAGCACATACTAAGCACTCAGTAAATGTTACTTTTCATTATTTATTTATTTTTTATTTTATTGAATCATAGCTGTGTACATTAGTTCAATCATGGAGTACGGTGTGCGGGCTTCATATACAATCTGAGATATTTTCATCCACCTGTTCGACATAACATTCGTGAGATTTTTCTCATTTACTGTGAAAACATTTGTGTTCTGCATTTAGTAGTTTTCTCCTGACCCTTCAAAGATGTACCTCAAGTGTGATCTCACCCTTTATCCTCTCTCCTCCCACCCTCTCCCTCCCCTTCCCTTCCTCTCCCCTTTCCCCGTTGAAAATGTCTCAGATTGTATATGAAGCCTGCACACTGTACTCCATGATTGAACTAATGTACACAGCTATGATTCAGTAAAAAAAAAATTAAAAAAATAAAATAAAACATTGGTTCTTGTTTGATTCATACATTATTAATGAAGTAATGCTAACTGTGATTCAGTATTTCATACGGAAGATAGAAAAAAAATTAGGTACAGCCTTCTTGTATCTTTCTTTGCAGATTATTCTATTCACACAGTTTATGGAGTTGGTGTACATCTGAAATGTTGTTCCCTGTTTTTTAAACATAATATTTTAAAACACTTTTTATGCTCTTATACAGTCTTTAGAACCCAAGATGACTTTTCATTGTTTCCACAATGTTCTATAGAACAAATATATGATAATTTCTTTAAGAAAAATTTGTTGAAGGGCATTAGTTTGGTACCAGATTTTACTCTGACATGGACAGTTTTGCAAAGACAATTTAAAATTCTTTCCTTTTTCTTCTTTTTCCCTGATGTGTAATAGATAGGCATAGTTTGGGGGAAATGTGTAATAATTTAACAATTCATATAATTTCTAAAGATCAAATTAGCATAGCTGGGATATTCATTACCTTAAACTTTTGTCATTTCTTTATGCCAAACAGTGGTTCTCAACCTTCCTAATGCCATGACCCTTTAATAACAGTTCCTCATGTTGTGGTGACCCCCAACCATAAAATTATTTTCATTGCTCCTATGTTAACTAGCAACTATATTAAGTAGCAATTAAAATAATTTTATGGTTGGGGGACACCACAACACGAGGAACTGTATTAAAGGGTCGCGGCATTAGGAAGGTTGAGAACCACTGTGCCAGAACCATTTGAATTCTTCTCTTCTAGCTATTTTGGAATATACGATAGACTAATGTAAACTATGGTCACCCAACCGATCTTTCTAACACTAGGTCATATTCATTCTATTAAACCGTACATTTGTACCCATTCATCAATTTCTCTTTCTCCCCTCCCCCCACCCTTCTTGGCCTTTAATAAACACCAATCTATTTTCTACCTTAATGAGATTTGCTCTTCTAGCTCCCACACGGGAGTGAGAATTTGCCATATTCTTTCTCTGTGCTTGGATTTCACTTATTATTTCCTTATAATAGCCTTCCATGAACTGAGTTATGAACCTCAAACACTTAACATTTTATTAGCAGATAATGCAAGATTTCCCAACACCTGGTGGCAAATTGCAATCCTATCATCAATGATTCATAATATTGGTGTCAAAGTTCCCAAAGTTTTCTGAATCTGTATCAAATATCATAACTTTTTGGTAACTCAAAAATATAGCACCAGGTCATTATTTTAATTCACAATTTCATAATGCCCTTATGCTATGATTAAATTCTCATGTTTTATGAGATTATACTTTATAATTCATTTTTGAATTATATATTTACCTTCTTCAACTATTTAAAAAGCATGATGTAATAAAAATAAATATTTTAATGATGTTTATCTCTTGTGTGGGTATGTAGTTGTTCATCTACTGGTTTCATATTAGTTTTCTTATTTTTATTTTATTTTTATTGTTTGGGATTCATTGCAGGTACAAAGAATTAGGTTATACTGATTAAATTTATCTGATTGAATTTCTTAGATAAAGTCCCTCTTGGAGTCATATTAGTATTGAGTACATTCAATACATGCTTTTCCATTCTTGTGTTACTTCACTAAGGAGAATGTTCTTCAACTCCACCCAGGTTAATACAAAAGATGTAAAGTCTCCACCTTTTTATGACTGAATAGTACTCCATAGTCCATAGCATACATATACCACAGTTTATTAATTCATTCATGGGTTGATGGCACTTAGGTTGATTCCACATCTCGGCTATTGTGAAATGAGCTGTGATAAACATTATAGTGCAAATGTCCTTATGGTAAGATGAGTTTTTTTTCTTCTGGGTAGATACCAAATAAAGGAATTGCAGAGTAACTGGAAGGTCTACTTTTAGCTCTCTGAGGAGTCTTCATCCTTCTTTCCAAACAGGTGTATTATTTTGAAATATCCCCAACGGTGTAAAAGTGTTCCCTTCTCTCCACTAGCATGCCACCACTATTTGCCTAAATGAACTCTTTTGCTGGTGCTGGATGGATAATTATCTCAAGTTACTATACATTTAAAAATTAAATATGATGTTCTGAATAATTCTGGGTTTAGAAAAACTTGAATAAGAAACAACCATTTTTTTCAGATTGGCCAATATATAATCATTTTAGACTCATAATAGGAATTAGAATTAATTCCATAACTTTTCTTTTCTTAAAGATCTTTAGAGCTTAGCAAGGGACACAGAATTCTTAGTCAAGTATTCATAGTGAATACAGCAATGCAAAAAATCCAGGAAATTAAAAGTTTCTGTTTCTTAATATTTTTATCTGAGATTTTGAATTCAAAAACTCAAGGATGATCATTCTTCTATCAGATGAAACATTAACATTTATGAGCAATGTTTATATGTAGAAAGAATTACCATTAGCATATTAGAAACTCTTCAGTATCACACATATTTGCAGTCTATTTAAAATCTACTTGGAAAAGGTTACAAATATTTGCGTAGATCTTACCTTTTCCCCAGAATTGTCTTTAGCTGTTGGGATTTGCCAGGTAATATTAGCAGAATCTTGCTGTTCCTGAGTCTTAGCCTCTAAGTCCTTAGGGCAGGTGATTTGAGGAGCCTCCACATCTGACTCAGAAAATACACAAATCAATAAAGACATTGACATGTAATTAATTCTAAATTATTATTATTATTATTTTGCAGTTTTTGGCCGAGGCTGGATTTGAACCCACCACCTCTGACATATGGGGCTGGTGTCCTATGCCTTTGAGCCACAGGAGCTGCCTATTATTAATAAATGAGGTAAAAATCTACTTATACTAGTACTTTGTGACTCATGTGTACATCCCAATTACTGATAGGAGTGTGGGATTACCTTCCTGATAATTTATCTAGGCATGGCTTACAAGGTCCCCTCTGAACTGGCGGCAGCTGACCTCTTAGCCCCATTCCTTACAGTTCTCCTACTGGGACTCAGGACTTGCTCTCCACACTGAGTTACTATCAGGTCCATGAAAGCTACGTGGTCTTTCTTCTACCTGGCACTTTGCGTATGTTTTTTTATTTGCCTAAATTAATATCCTCTTCCCCCCTTACCTGGATAATTACTACTAGTCCTTTAATTCTCAGCTCAGACACAAGCTCCTCAGGAAGTTCCCTCTGACTCTCCTGGTCCATTTGAGGTGCTCAATCCATAAGTTCCCACGGTCCTCTGGCCATCCCCCCAAATAAAGCTCAATACACCATTTTGAAACAAAATTTTCCCTCCAATAGTATGTAAGTCATCTGAAGCTCAGGATATGTCTTATCTCATTGTCTTATAAAGTGCCTAGCATATACCAGGAGCTCAACAAACATTTTTTGAATGAAATAAAGGAATAAAACAATAGATGTTGATTGCATCAGGAAGGAACTACCTTTGAAAAAGAAGGCTGTCAAATAGAATTAATTAGAGGTACTAAAACATAGTGCTAAAACAAACAACAAAGGAAAGCCAATGATATATTTATTAGTGTGAAACTACACTACCAATGCTGAATTAGATGCAACATTACATAGATCTGTATTAGTCATGGGAGAGTTAAGTTCTTATTATATGATATAATATACCCTTTATTTTATGTTAAATTAGATCTTCTGTAACTTAAAGGTGAATATGTCTGAAATGATTTCATTGGGTCTCCTATCTTCTTTTTCCTCTAAAATTTTATTCAATTTACATTTTAGTTTTCTGAGTATATTTTTATTATGCTTGGACGACATTCCCCCATAGGGAGGTACAGTAGCATATTGACTCTGAAAATTTTTTGAAAGTATTTGATTTTTCATTCATATTTAAATAATGGCTAGTTTGGATTACAATTAAAGTGTTTATTTATTTTCTCTGCACCTCCTGTAGACATTGCTACACTTCCTTCTGTGTTTCAAGTTTTAAATGAGATGTGTAATGTGTATCTGATTCTTCTTTCTTTTGTGCAATTGTCTTTCTCTGGAAATTTGTTTTTCTCATGAACTGTACAGCTCAGAAATTTTAGTGGGAGTAATAAAAGCATGCCACCCCAATGCTCAGGGGCTATTTTTGGTCCAGAAGTGTACAACCTGAGGTCCATGGGCTGCATACAGATTATTTGAGCGTTGTTTTACTGATCTGTCGAATATCTCAAAAAGTATGCACGGACCCTTTCTTTTGCTCATTAGCTTTAGTGTTTGTGTATTTCATGTACGGCCCAAGATAAACACTTACTCTTCCAGTGAGTGGCAGAAAAGAAAAAAGGTTGGATGTTCCTGGCCCTGGGAAACTTTCTTCCACTAGTTAGAATGTTCTTCTCTTACATCCCTTTCCTCTGTCCCTTTGGAACTCCTTATTAAGTGGACATTGGAGCTTTTTGATCTGTCATTGGTATCTCTTAATTCCATCTTTTTGTCTTGATCAGTTGCCATATTCAAGTGCTTTGCTACTTGTTCTCCATTCCAATGTGGCTCTCAGTTTTGTCCTTCAAATTACTGTTTTCAGCACCTCCATTCCATTTTTTTTTGTCCTTCTCCTTCTCTTAGAGATATTCCTGATATTTTTACTTCTAAGAACTCTTTCTTGTTTTCAATACCTCCTTTTTTTCTTTATAGCAGTCTGCTCTTGTTGAGGGAAAATGAATGGCATGGGATGCAGGTTTCAAAGAGCTAACAGCGTTAAAAGAAATTAGTCAATTGAGCTGCCATAAACAATTTAGTGTAAATGTCCTTATGATAAAAGGATTTTTTTTTCCTTCTGGGGAGGCGCCTAGTAACGGGATTGAAGGATCAAATGGGAGGTCTAATTTGAGTTCTTCGAGAATTCTCCATACTTCCTTCCAATAAGGCTGCATTAGTTTGCAGTCCCACAATAGTGTAAAAGTGTTCCCTTCTCTCCACATCCACACCAGCGTCTGTAGCTTTGAGACTTTCTGATGTGGGTATTCTCCCTGGGGTTAGGGGTATCTCAGGGTGGTTTTGATTTACACTTCTCCAATCATCAGAGATCATGAGCCAAAATGTGGAAACAATCTAAATGCTCATTAATCCAGAAAGGATTAACAAGCTGTGGTATATGCATACCATGGAATACTATTCAGCCATTAAAAAAATATGGAAACTGTACATCTTTTGTATTAATCTGGATAGAATTGAAACACATTCTTCTTACTATCACAAGAATGGAAAAACCAGAATTCAATGTACTCAATACTGATATGAAGCCAGTAGATGATCTAATACATGCCCACATGAAAGAAAAACTCAAACCAATTCAAGTTGGGGGGTGTAGGGGAACAAGGAATCGGAGAGAAGGGAGAGGGGATGGGTGTGCTCCCCCTTAATGGGGACAATGTTAGGGGTATATGGTACACCTCTTGGGGGCAGAACATAATTATAAGAGGGGTTGACCTAACAAATGCAAACTTTGGAACCTAATTCTTTGTACCTTCAAATTATACTGAAATAATAACAAAAACAAATAAAAAGAAAAAATATTAATTTACTTTCACCTGCTTAATACAGACCAGAAATTTTTCATCTCCCAATGGAAAACTTAACCTTATTTCTGGCTCTAATACTATTCTCATGCATCTATTTCTTCTATCATTGTTTAGCTTTTTGGAGCCAGATTTTGTAAATCCACCACTTTGAACCAGAAATCCTCATAACAGGTATTGTTGCAACATCTATCATTTTATTATGCAGGAAGAGATGCAAAAACGGACTATCCTATATTCCACCCGTATGTCATGATGTAGGGATTTGGCTTCTCACCTAACTGGTATAGAAACCTACCTTTACACACTGCTGTCTGAACTTTGGCACTCCATTTCCCAGAAGCGGAGCATCTCACTTCTTCTTTGACTCCAGATAAAATGAATCCTTGGCGACAACTTAGCTGACAACTTGTCCCAGGTTTGGATGGCTGCTTGCCACAGGTAGGGGGAAATATGATGACACCTTTGGGCTTCTGAAAGGTAGAGCAGTGCCGCTCTATTGTAAGAAAATGGGGAAATGTTATTCATGTTCCCACAAATTAGAAATGTCACAGATTCTTTTTCCCTAGAAAATACAATTGTGTGGCCTTGGGATTGACATAAATTATTAAATGATGATTATAGATGACATGAAACATATGATGTATTACAAATAATGCTAAACCACATCTCTTTCGGTTGCCTCTTGTTATTTTGCCAGCATATCGAAGCCTTGAAAAACTTCTGTTATTTTCATCAGTGCCGATTGTGACCTTCATCATTTGCTTGGAATACCTTCATTTGGTTTTCAGAATATTGTTTTGTGGCTTTGAAGTATAAAGTAGTAAATTGAATTCCCTCTTTGATGAAATACAGTGGAACTTCCATACTTGACCACCTCCCTATAATGACCACCTTTTAAAATTTTTTTTCTTTTTTATGACCACCTTCTTAAATTGACCTAATTTTCATTGACCTTGCCTTTCTCCCTATGTTGACCAGTTTGTTACAGTTGTTTGGGTGGTCAACTTGCAGAGGTTCTCATCTATATTCAGCAATCAATCTCTATTTTGGTACTATCTTTAAGCAATAAATATAATGGGAAAAGGTTTTCTTGTTTTTTTTTTTGAGACAGTCTTACTATATCGCCCTCACCCTCACTAGAGTCCTGTGGAGTCACAGCTCACAGCAACCTCAAACTCTTGGACTTAAGCGATTCTCTTGCCTCAGCCCCCCAAGTATGCTCAGACTATATGTGCCTGACACAATGTCCGGCCATTTTTTTTTGTTGTAGTTGGCATTGTTTAGCAGTCCCAGGCCTGGTTCGAACCCTCCAGCCTCCATGTATATGGCCGGCACCCTGCCCACTGAGCTATGGGTATGCCACTTGGGAAGAGTTTCTATATCCTTCTTAAAGTCACTGTGTTATAATTAGGATCTTGACCTTTAATATTACATTCCGCATAGACAAAGAATAGCAGATGAATTATGCAGCATGAGACAGAATGGAAAATCAAGTCTAGGATTCAATTCAGGGAGTGTGTGTACATGTGCCCAGCAAATGATTATGCACGTTTGTTTATTGTTGGAGAGATTCTATAGGCAGCACTGCTCCCATCTTTAGTCTGCATTTACCATGTAATACCAGCTGACGTTTTTTCAGTACCTACTGCATGCCAGGCATTATTAGTAAGTGCTTTAGCTGTATGGGTACATTCAATTCTGCGCAGTTAAGGAGTATTGCTATTATGCCCACTTACAAATAAGGTAACTGAGAATAGGAGCTTTCCTGAGGCCACCACACAGGTAAGTGGCAGAACCTGTCTGCTCCTAGACACCTATCATCTTTCCTCCTCCCTGAAAGGATTTCTTTCAGAACTCTGTGCCAGCAAAAGCCTTTTCCCTAAGAAATTGGTTTGTCTCTTTGTTTTTATACAGCATGAGCCATGTACCTGCCCAGACTTCCTTTTCTGCTCTGATCAACAAGAAAATCAGAGCCAAATTATGGTGCAAATATAATGACTCAATATTGTTTATTTAGGGTTGGACTTTTATAAAGTAAGAAAATTATCTGTTGGGTTGTTGAGATTGTTGAAGACTTTTTTTTTAATTGCTTTTTATGGTACTTTGGTTGAATATGTCTTTAACTTTTAGGTACTCTGATCTACTTATTTTTTTTTTCCTTAAAGTATTTGCATTGCTTTTATTCTGAGTAAGTTCTGAGACTAGTTAGCATTCACTAACATATATCAATTACAGTTTCTTCTGGTTTTAATGATCTTATATTTTACTTTCTATTTTAAACTCTATGAAGAATTTATTTCAATGTGTGATATGAATGAAAGACATATATAAATTTTATTTTATGTTGTTTTGTTTTTCTCAAAGGCCCAATTTTCCTATATGATCAGTTGAATAACTTTTTTCCCCTTGAACTGACCTGTGATGCCTCCTTAACAATACATGAAACTTGCAAGTTTCAGAATCTATTCAGTCCCTGTGATCTGTATGGTGATCCTTGTATACTATTAATTTTCGAACCTGGTAAAGCTATTTTTCTTCATGATTCCTAATAGTCTTCTTTTCAAATTTATGTTAGTGGTTTTTGACTGTATATTTTTCTTAATGAACTGTATAATCATGAGTACAGAAAAGGGGGTTAAAAAGAAAATTCCTTTTATGTTTTTGAATGAGTTGCATTTTGCTTATGTTTAGAAAGAACTTAACAAAAAAAGAAAGAGCTTAACATTTTGATAACATTTTATACAAATGTTAAAGTATCTTTTTGTCTCTCAGTAACATTTTCTGCTTTGTTTAATACAGGCCCTACAGATTTCTGCTTAAGGTTCAACATCTTTTACGTTTTCTTATGGATCTTTTGAATGTGATATTTACCATATGTTCTATTTACTATTGTAAAAAGAAAAGTCATTTACTTGGTATTCTTATGGCTTTCACGAGCGCTCACTTTTTTTGGTAGATTCATTTAGGTAGACTTGTAGTTTATAAATGATGGTGATTTTCTATCTCAATATGTCTAATCTTGTGATTTATTATAATACTAAACAAATGGATGATCCCAACCGTCTTTTTCTTTTTCCAGATTTAATAAGACTATGTATACTGTTTCTTGCAGGTTTAAGATGGAGATTTTTTATGTCAGAGATATCCATATATATGAGTTTCTTAAAATTTTATTGAAAGCATGTTTTAAATAATCATGAATGCATTTTGTTCTTTTACTAAGCAACTTTTGTTCTTCTCCAGTTTTTCTGTTGCTGGAAATAGGAAACAATTTTTTTTTCCTATTTGTTATATAATGAAGCTATTTATTATATTGACAGATGACCTAATTTTAACTCTTCTTGCATTCCTAGGATAAACTCTACCTGTTTTGGTAGATCATTCTTTTGAATGTATATTGCTGATACATTTACTATTCTAGTTCCATGTCATGTTCGCCTATAGGTTTCTGTCTTTTTTCATTGCTAATAATTGTCAGCTTGAAAAACAAAATAATAATAGTTTGATAATGTAATTTGATAGCTTTCCATTTGGGGGGCCAAATTATAAGGTATGAGAATTACTGATTCTTAAAAGTTAAGGAAATTCTCCTCATTATCTCATAGTCATTTTTGGAGAAATATCAAGGATTTTTGATTTATGTGCACAGATCCTTACACTTGTCATTTTCTGAACTTTTCAGTGTTATTATTTGTTATTTTCACTTGTTCCTATTCAATAATGAAAAGATTTTTAAGAATGATTGGTTCATAATTTTGTTCTTTCATAAGCAAAATAAAGGTAAATTGTGTTTAAGAAAGCAAAAGAATTAATGTAGTATTTGCTTTTTGAAACATTCACCCAAATTGGCCCCCATTTTTCTTTTTTGAGACAGAGTCTATTGCCCTGGGTAGAGTGTTGTGGTGTCCACTTAGCTCACAGCAACCTCAGACTCCTGGGTTTAAGCAATCCTCACCCTTTAATCCCCCCCAATAGCTAGGACTATAGGTGTGCACCATCATGCCCAGCTAATTTTTATCTATCTATCTAAATCTATTTATCCATCTCTCTCTCTATATATATATATGTGTGTGTGTGTGTGTGTGTGTATATATATATCTACATATATATATACACACACACACACACACACACATGTACATATATATATATGTAGATATAGGTTCTCCCACTTACTTGAGCTGGTCTCAAATTCCTGACCTCAAGGGATCCTCCCGCCTTGGCCTCCCAGAGTGCTAGTATTACAGGCCTGAGCCACTGCACCTGGCCCAGACCCCAGTTTTTTTTTCTTTAAAATTTCTATTTGAAACTGTAAACTTCAGTGAGTTTGAAAACTGAATTCAGAGTAGAAGTTCTTTTACTAGTAGAGAGGAATAAAACAACATATTTGTCTTTGTAATACCTGCATTTGTATATGTGGATGCTTGTTTGTATCCATAATGAGCCAGTGTTTAGTTCTAGGATTTCACAGAATGCTGGGGAAATCTGAGCAGGGGAAATGAATGACTCAAGCCCTCAGGCCTTCCAGGAACTTACCAACACAACGGGGTTCTGGACCATCCCACTGGGCATTTACTTGGCAGGTGAGCTTAGTACTTCCTTCTAGTCTGTACCCTTCCTCACAGGTAACCAAACACGTTGTTCTGTAAGACATGTCCCTTGTAGAACAGCTGATGTGACCATGTTTGGGCTGGCGGAGATGGGAGCATGTTTTCACTATATAACATGAAAACAATTAGATCACATTTTACTAAATAAGGGCAAAAATAATAAGTTTAGTCATATCTGAACATTGTAACTGAGAAAACTTTCTTTTCTTAAAATAGCAAATAGCAAATAACATAGCACCATTTTTTGAGAGGTGATAGGACAATCTAAAGTCTACCTTTCGGTAAGTGCATTCCCATACAATATCACTGCCCACAGCCCTCTGGGTCTCTCCCTAAATGGAAGGCGATGGCTGTAGATTGGACATGGTTGACAAAAGAGGTACCTGCAACCTTCAGCTGGGTCTTTGCTGTGCATTTCCAGGTTGTATTTCGACAAAAAGAAAGCATCTTTTTAGGACAGAATTTTCAGGTTCATGGTCAACTTGGTTTTCAGACCTCTTGGGCAGATCCTGGGCCTTTTGGTGGTGCCAGCCTCGGCAAAGCTGCCTAACTTCTGCAGTCTTCAACTCGAGCATTCTGCTTTCTGAACACAACTCTGGTTCTTCTAGATTTTTCACTCTCTTCTTCCCACAAATCTTCCTGCAGATCCTAACTCATGGTGCTAATCTTGACTTATGCATTAACATTGGTTTGTTTGTTTTTGCTGCCATGATAGAGGCTTCTAGGTGCCCACCCCAAAGCCATACTCCCCAGTATTACTCAGCATGGTTATATCCCCATTTAGAAAATTACAAGTCTCTACCTCCACCACGAAGAGAGCCAAGGAGATGCAGATGGTATCATGTGGGACGTCTGGGAAAGCTTTTGAAAGGGACTGTCTTAATTACGAGTATGTCTTTGCCTTCTCCTCTTTATTCTTCTTTCTCCCACAATACAGACATAAAGAATGGTAGCCCAGCACATCACAGTAGGAGTATAACGTGCTATAGGAAAATATCATACACCAAGATGGTGGAACAAAAAAGCAAAGGGAGCCCGAATCTCTGAGAACAATGGAGCTATTATGCCAATGTTGCATTCTGTACTTCTGTCTTTCTTTTAGTTGAGAGAAAAATAAACTCTTAATTGGCTTACGATGTTGGTATTTGGGTCCTTGATACCGGCAGCTGTATACAACTCCTCATTTCTTCCGCCCAGCATCCGTTCACTTTTCCTTTGCTAATTTTCTAAAGAAAGATCTTTCCCCATGTTCAGCTCATGGGATTTGTGTGTGCTTCACCCATACTGTGACCTAGGTCTGAGATGGGAGCAGATACAACTAGTGAGGTGGTTCCATTTTTCACCCTCCTTGAATACACCACAAGAGAGCAGCTGGATGGTGAAAATGCCCTTGTGCCTTAGCTAGCCTTCATGCCACCATCAGTGGAAGTACCATGGAGTGTCTCAAGAAAGCTGTGTTTCCCAGTTCTAACTCTCTGATCTCAACACTGTATTGGAGAAGCTGCAGGAAGGCATTCAGACCGCCCCTCCCTTGGGGTCACCAAGTGATGTCTGCATTCTGTGTTCTCCTGGTGAGATTTCCCCACTGCCCACCCCCCCAATGCGTTTTAAAGTGTATTTCTGTTAGTCTCCTCCTGCCCCATATTCCTGTTGATGGCCATCTCTTAGTATGGCTAAGGCTCAACAGTCACCCTTCATTTTCTAGGATTGTCCCCATGCAACTATGACCCAATCTAATCTTGCATCTGCCCCCTGGAATAATGACTGGGCTTCAGTAAATTCTCACGTATCTTGAACTTCCCTTTTGAACTTTTCCTTCCCTGCTTATCCTAATCGAAATCTTATTGCCACCTACAGACAGCCTGGAGGTGAGGACAGTATCTTTGTGGCTCCTCATTGCCTTTCCAGATCATTCTGCCTTCCTTCTTCCTGAAAACTTCCAGCCCCATTGAGTATTAAGTTATACATTCAACATCTTTTTTTCAGTTCTCTCTCCCTCCCACCCTCTCACACATTCCCCTTAGTGATTTCCTTATCTATGTTAATGATGATTCCAGTTCCCTGGAGTCTTCTTTTTGACCTCTTCTTGTCTAAGAACCCCATCCTTCAGCCTACCTCATTCTCCACCGTTGCCCTGTCCTTTAGAGCTCACCACCGCCGTCCGAGTGTCCCAGTCTCTGATGATCACCCCCTGCCTCCCCAGATCACTGCTTCACATGCTTCGACTCCATTGGTTTCCATGCTCTACAGGAGCCTCCAACCTATTGAGTACTCCTCTTTAGAGAAAAAAATCATCCTTAAATAATGGATTCTCCCTTTCTACATTCTTTCCCCTCTAGTTCTAGCTTAGATCCTCTCTGATCATACTTTCCAATGGAGGGAAGAGGGAGAGGAATGAAGGAGAAAGAAAAAGGGGAGAGTTAAGGGAAGAGGAAGAAAAAAAGAGAAAGAGGGGGAAGGGAGGTGAAAGGAAGGAAAAGTAAGGAAGAGGGGGAGGGGAAGGAAATGAAGGAGGGGGAAGAAGAATGCAGGGAAAAGAGAATAAGTCGGAGACTAGTGGGAGAGGAAGAAAACAAAGGGGAGGGGGAGAAGGGATGGGGAGACCGTCCAGACCCATGGGAAATGTGCTTCTCTCAGTCAGATGGCTTGTACACTCTAGTCACCATGGAGGTCACAGAGGAAAAGACAGAGGATGTCTGTTGAATATACCAAAAGATGGGCACATGTATACAATTGCTCATTTTGGTACTTTATGGATATAATCCTACAGACATCAGGCATTTTATAAAAGCTAAAAAACAAACCAAACAATGCCACAAAAGAACCAAGTTCAGTCTCCTCTCAGCCCTTTTGAAACCTGCGGGCCAAAAGACGAGACAGCATAGCGTTCTCTCGAGATGTGTGAACAAAATACGTGAGACTTCAGAACTTTGCTGTGACTCTGGGTGTGATGCGGTTTTCATTCTTCTACTTTTCTGCATTTGCTATTTTTTCATACCAGGCATATAGCTTTTTACTATGAATCCTGAACTTTAACATAACAGGAAAGGAAGCTGGAGCAAATTATTCAAGTACATGTTCAACTTACATCACTGACAGAATCAGTTCTGCAGGAACCTATTCAAATTATGTCAGTCAGCAGAGCAGAAATATGGAGTGGATTAAATATAAGTTTACTACTCATTACTCCTTAGAGAAAATTCCGGCATCAAATTAGAGGTTAAACCATAAGCCCTAGCCTCTTCTATCTGTCAGATGGTTTGAACTCAAATCAACTATGAATAAGAAGTTAATAGAAATATTTGCCTTCCACATTTTAATTTCTATTGCATGCGCCTGTCATGCAAATAGAATCTGTACTGTCTCCAGTAAGTGGACAGAAATATCTCGCCTTCTATGTATTGACTTTTATTGTGTGTGTTCATCACTGATAGCATGGTACCAAGTGCCAGGTGACTAGCTGAATGCTGATGTATAAAATCTGGGAAACCACATTAAACAACTGTTTGGGCTTCAATTAACTGCTGAAATGACTCCAGCTTTCCAAACTCAAGACAAAAATGGAATTGCAGCATTTCTCAAGAGTATTGATAAGAAATTAGAGTTGCTATCTTATACAGATATAAATTACATTGCTTCTCAAATGTTGGTTTTAATAAATTTTCATTGTTCCCCAGGGAAAACAAAGCATTTGCAATAATCCCTACTTAGTACTTAAACATTTCATACTTTTTTTGTCCAAGAATGATGACTTATCATCATTTTTAATAATATTACACTTGTCTTATTATTTTCAGCTTAAATTGTTTTATTTTATTTTATTATCTTTATCATTAAATCATAGCTGTGTACAATGGCGCAATCAAGGGGTACAATGTGCTGGTTTCATATACAATCTTAACTATTTTCATCAAACTGATTAACATAGCCTTCCTGGCAATTTCGCTGTTATTATATGAATACATTTGTATTCTGCATTTAGCAAGGTTCGCCTGTACTCTTCTAA
>CAUYON010120537.1:0-10029 GCA_963573935.1 Arctocebus calabarensis
TCTGTAGGCCGTGCACCTGTCCTCTTCAGAGAAGTTTGTCTTCCAGTCCCTTGCCCACCCTGCAATGAGATCACTTGTCCGTTTCTTGCTAATACGTTTGAGTTCTCTGTGGATTCTGGTTATTAAACCTTTGTCAGAGGCTTAATAGTCTTTTTAAAACCTACAATCAAATTACACCAATCTTTTACTTAACTAGAGAGTGCAGCTAAGTACTTATCAAGCCCATATGATCTAGCAACACTCCTAACCACTTCCCACCTCAAGTTGTAACTCTATTCTCCTAACTCCCTCTGCTTAAGACATACTGGCCTCCTGCTCTTCCTTGAAGATGCCAGGACACTCCCATATCAGAGCCTTTGCATTTCATATATCCTATGGCAGCCCTTAAGGAGTGTCACTTAGATCTCTCTCCAGAAAGAACTGGCCAGTCAGCTGCAGAGAACAGGTGGCTGACAGCCTCCTGCTGTGGCTTTTGCAATCTGCCCTAGCTTTGGTTCTTGCTCTTTCTGAGAAGCAATAAGCAGTGACTAAGCACAGCAAGGATTCTAGGGTATAGTTGTTTCTGCCTAAAGTTGTACTCTTCTAACCAGCAATCTTTGCTCTGGAGCTTTTCATTGAGTGGCTAACAGTTGGCCTGATGTGTTGTTATCTGAACCCTTGTTGTTTTCCTGCTCTCATGAGGGCTGAGGAATTGACCATCATTTCTCTTGAAAGTCTGCACTATAGATTATTAGAATTTTTCCAGGAAAGAAGAGAATGATACTCTATAGAGCACATATTTCTTGGCCATTTTGGTAATTTTTCAGCATAATGTTTTCATTCTTTCAAAAGGGTATATTCTGAACAGAACAACCTACAAACACAGCTCAGACTTTTAAGGTATTCCTATATTACTCAAGCAAAAGTTGCGTCTTGAGCAAAGCTGGTGGCATTTTGAATCCTGACAGTCCACTAAGTAGTTGTGGGACCTTATACACTTTGTTCCTTTTTTTTTTTTTTTTTTTTTTTTGGTAGAGACAGAGTCTCATTCTATCGCCCTCGGTAGAGTGCTGTGGAGTCACACAGCTCACAGCAACCTCCAACTCCTGGGCTTAAGTGATTCTCTTGCCTCAGCCTCCCGAGTAGCTGGGATCACAGGCGCCCACCACTTTGCCCCTTTTTGAATAGGGTGACACCTGTCTACTTTAGCCATTAAGAGAATCATATAGGATATTGGTGAAAAGGGCACATTAATACCCTTGGTATCTTTCAGGGATTGGTTCCAGGAACCTGAGGGAATCTAAAATAGGGGAATGCTCAAGTCTACTGTATAAAATGGCCTAGTATATGCATATAACCTATGCATAGATCATCTCTAGAATACTTATGATACCTATACAATGTTAAATGCTATGTAAATCTTTGTTATAATGTATTTTAAAATTTGTATTTTTGTTATATTGTTATTTTTTATTTTTGTTTTCTGAGTATTTTCCACCCATGGTTCCTTGAATCCTCGGTTGCAGAACCCAGAAATACAGAGGGCTCATTATATATAAGTAAATATCAATACTTATATATAATACCAATAAAATTTGTCACTTTCTTTTCTGCTCAACAGAACTTTAAACATTTTTTTCTTATTAAGATTAGAGATGGCGGGGCGTTGTGGCGGGCGCCTGTAGTCCCAGCTACTTGGGAGGCGGAGGCAGGAGACTCGCTTGAGCCCAGGAATTGGATGTTGCTGTGAGCGGTGATGCCACGGCACTCTACCCAGGGTGACAGCTTGAGGCTCTGTCTCAAAAAAAAAAAAAAAAGAATTAGAGGCTTTATAACTCAAGTATTTTAGAAATCATGTTGTAGGAGCTGTACTCGATAGGAAGGGTTGATAGGAGATGTGCCTGTGTTGGGTTTCCATGGCCTTCTTCCCTCCCTTAGTTCATGATAAAACATGGAAAGTAGGGTGGCGCCTGTGGCTCAAGGAGTAGGGTGCCGGCCCCATATACGGGGGTGGCAGGTTCATGCCCATCCCCGGCCAAAAACTGAAAAAAAAAAAGGGAAAGTAAACCACTCCTTGAGCTACCTGAGGTGAATTAACTTTCAGGAAACCATCTCCCAATTCTTTACCTTGAACAATGAAAGAACATTTGGGACCTTGAAAGTTAAATTCCTTTGGGCCTATGCACTAGAATTCCAATAATGTGGTTTGAATACTTGAATGTCACAATATATGACTAAGGTTGGAGAAAATGTTTCTTCTCCCAACTGTTACAGAGTCTAATTCTTAAACACTTATGAATGTCAAAGGTATATACAAGGATGTCTATTATAAAAACTATGGGCATATATATTTTGCAAACATTGTAGTTTCTATATCTTGAAAAGTAAAATATTTTCATAAATTGTTTTTATTTAATAATTACTAATAAAATAATATGAAAAAAACAAAATAAGCACCGTACATTTATTTATTAAAATATAAGTAAAATAGAGTATTCTTAAAATATTTAACACATGATAAATACTCCAAAAATATTAGACACATTTTACTTATTTTTATTTATTAATATTTTATTTACTTATTTTTATGTATTTCTCAGACATATAATTATCATCTTTCTCTCATTATAAGCCCTTGTCAAAGTCCTCAACACCTTCAAAGCCCTCCATTGCAAGAGAGCAAAGCTTCTTCTGTCGCTCAGTCATTTGTGGCTTGCCAAGAGCCTTTATGAACCACCCTCAATGATCCTGACTTCAGACGGCCCCCCTCCCACCACAGAGTCCACATCTGGCTTGCCCTGCCTTTGGCTAGAGAAACTCATTACTGACTTGTCTCCCAGACATATCAGGCCCTAACAGGGCATAGATTTACCATCATCACTTCCTGACACCTTCAAAGGCTACCTTGCAAAGCATAGGAAATGATTCTACTGTTTCCGTCCCCACTTTGGGGCTGGTGTTGTTTTCTAACTGGAGGAGAAATATTTTGAAATTTCCCATTTGGAGAGCAAACTCTGGATGAGAATTTCAATGTCTCTTTAATTTACTTGTGTTTTGTGAGTGATGAATACATGGGAGTGGGGAGGGAAGGAGAAAAACTCTTAAGGAATGCAACATTTTCATGAAATGTTATAAATTTGCCAAAAATTAAATAATCATAGTATTAGTGCAACCACAGTAAGACAGGGTATGTGCTGATGATGGAGTTGTGAATTACTTCAGCCTTTCTGAAAGTGATGTGAATATGCCTAAGGAAACTTAAAGTTGTTCATATCTCTCTAGAATGTAAGTTTTATGAAAGCAGGGATATTTTATGTTTTTCACATTTGTTTTCTTATTATTGTATTGTTAGTTTTAATAGTGTCCAGCAAGTAGTGGGTGCTTATTAAATATGTGTTGAATGAATGAATGAAAGAGTCGTATCAATTCTTTAAGTGCACTTACGATAGTTCAATATGAAGAAAAATCAAGGCCGAGCGCGGTGGTTCACACTTGTAATCCCACCTCTCTGGAGGCCAAGGAGGGTAGATTGCCTGAGCTCATGAGTTCAAGATCAGCCTGAGACAGAGCAAGAACCCATCTCTAAAAATAACTGGGCATTGTGGAGGGTGCCTGTAGTCCCAGCTACTCAGAAGCTGAGGCAAGAGAATCGCTTGAGTCCAAGAGTTTGAGGTTGCTGTGAGCTGTGATGCTGTGGCACTCTACCAGGGGCACAAAGTTAGACTTTGTCTCAAGGAAAAAAAATCAGAAAAGAAAGAAAAATCAGAAAGTTAAAGATGAATGCTCACTATGATGAGTATAATTTATAATAGTGGCAGCTTTGAAATGGTTATAATATATAAAATGGAGGAATTATTAGGCAATCAGTTAGAGCATTTTTCAGTTTTTAAATGATGTTTTTGTCTGAATTTTTAGTATGAAAAATGCTAACAACATAATTTTAAGTGAAAAAAGAGTGTGAAATTTTACATATATGATTTCAACTTTGTTTAAGCATAGCTTTATTTTTCTTTTTTAAGCATAGAAAAAAGACTAGAAGAAAATAGACCAAATGGCACAAATGTTTATCTCTAAGTGATGAGAATAAGGTGTGATTTTTATTTAATTTTTTCTCAACTTTTCTGTGAACAGTAAGCATGCATTACTTTTAAACTTAGGGAGATACATTATAAAATCCTATTGAACTTGGGGAGATAAAGAGCAGGTTTGTGACCTACTTTTGCAACTTACTGGTGGTGTATTGAGATTCCAAAGCCTTTGCAAGGCTCCTATGATATACGTGAAAGTGTTGTTTTGCAAAATATTAGACAAAATCAAAGTAGGAAATGACAGCTGATACTCTTACTTCTACTGTAGCACGTGACACCTCCTTTTCAGAAAATGCCCAAAGTATCATGAGATCCTTTCGTGACGGGTGTTAAAATTCCTGACAGTGTGGGAATGATGTTGTCAGTTCTCGGGGCGGGGAGCTGTCTGTATACTGTACAGTGCCTAGTATAGTGCAGGTATTTGCTAACATTCGTTGTGTGACTGAAGGAAGGTGTAAGAATTGCTGCTCAGGTAATGCTAGTGTACAGAAGTGAGTCATTCTCGTGGCCATGGGACAAGCCCACCATCTTCTCCAGGCAACTTCTTTGTCCTCTTCTCATCCACAGTCACAATGAATCCTGTTAACCCAGTTTATAGAGAAGGAAACTGAGGCTGATGGAAGGTTAAATAGCTGGCTCAAAGTCACGATTAGTAACCAATGGAGCCACGAGTCAAAGGCAGTTCCGTGTGACTCTGGAGCCCTGTGCTCTTTCTCCCCACTGGCTGCATCTCTTTTCAGAGGCGTGACTGGGCAGTGTGTTCCCCAGATCTTACTGAATTTGGGGGGCTTCTTGGGATATTCCAGACTGCATTGCTTTAACTTTTTCTGTTATTGCTAGCCAGAACAAGGAAAATTCAGTCTCCGAATTTGGATGGGAATTGGGTAAATGCCCCTTTGTTGCTAGTTTAAGTAGCAACCTTAGATAAATAGCTTATCTGAGATCTGGGTCCTGACCTAGTCACATCCAGCAATTGTGTGTGAAAACTTTGTCTTCCCAATGGTTACGATGAAATTCCAAATAACTCTCTCTGTTGGCTTAATTAAGGCCACAGGCCTCACACTTCTCTTTCCTTGGAGGCAGCAATGAATTCACCACAGCCAAAGGAAAGTGTGTTTTGTGAAGTGCCCCTTGACCCCTCTGGCAGCCTTTGCTTCCATGAAGATGGATTCCATTTATATTACACGTATTCTTCCAAGTGGTATTTTGTCAATAAAGCTCAATAGTCATCCCAGTTTAAATGAAATATTTTCCCTCCCCGAGGCCTAAGAAACAGGCTTTGAGCTAGTAGTGGGAAATGAGCTATTGTGAGCTGTGTGAACCAATTGACTGTCTCGTTAGAAAAAAGCAGCAGCTTGGATGTAATAACCAGCAGCATTCTTGTTCAACTCACTCATCATTGTAACACGGCACCCATGACTGTAATGATGGAATAGGCCAATGGAGAAACTGGATTAGCTGGAGAAATAAAAACAGGGGATGTAGTGCTTGTTCCGGGGGCTCCTTTTAGCTCCTGGACCAGTCGGGTTTTATTCACAGCGAGTGCATTCATTCGCTCAGGCTTCCATAACCCAATACTGCAGATTGGGTAGCTTAAACAGGAGAAATTTATCTTTACAAAATTCTGGAGTCCAGACGTCGATCAATGTTCCGGCAGATGCACTTCCTCCTGAGGACTCTCCCCTGCACTTGCAGACGACCACCTTCTCGCCGTGTCCTTACCTGGTCATCCCTCTGTCTGTGTCCTAATCGCCTCTTCTTATAATATAAGGTCACTGATAAGATTGGATCAGGGACCACCCTAACCACCCCATTTTAACTTAATTGCCTCTTTGAGGCCTTGTCTCCACATACTGTCACTTTCCAAGGTATTGGGGTGTGTGGTATTGCTACCTTACAAACCATGAGGGCTAGTGTCAGCAACTCCTGGGGCAGGAGTTTGACCCCCAGGAAAGGAAATGTATCTTAGGGCCCCTTAGGACCCCGGCCCAGTTTCCAAAGCAGTGCTGAAGGACAGAAATGGGGATTGGATTTTCCAGGCTTGAAACATCCAAGGCCTCCATGTCTGCTGCCTCCCCTCACTGCCCAGCACGCAAGGGGACTCTCCTCTGGCATCCTTTCCCCCTGAAAGTGACCTTTGCTCTACCCCTTCTCCCCGGCTTGGTCCTCTCCACCTGCCCAGCACGGAGCACCTCTTCTTTGTCCTGGGACCTGGCAAAAGCCATGTCACGGCCTCAGCCTCCAGCATCCACTTCTCTCTGTCCTCTATACAGCCGCCAGGAGGCATGTCACAGGGGAAGTCAGACCAGTCCTTGCCTGTTTGGGCACGTCTTCTCTCGTTGCCTGCAGGGTGAGGGGCCGTGCCTTAGCATGGCAGGGGGCACCGTGCTCTAAAACCTCAGTGGCTCCCCACTGCCTCCAGAGTCGTATACTTAGCTGAGCTGGCAAGTGTGGTCCCGCCTCCCTGCCGGATGCACCGCCTCATCAGCCCCACCTCCCACAGGGCCCAGCACCCCAAATCTCTTCCCTGAGGTGCCCCCATGGCTGGTACCGCCACACCTGCCCTGCTTTCCTTCTACCTCCAGGCTTGAAGAACTGTCCAAAGTTAAGGCCTAATTCAAATAACGCTCTTCTGTGATGCCTTCCCCACTGCTCCTCCTTGGCTCTCAAGGAGAATTAGCGACTCCCTCCCCTCCTCTGTAATCCCCATTTCTGTGTCTGTGCTTATCATCTTGTGTGTAGCATTGTTTTAAACATTGTCTCCCTCTCTAGGATGTGAGCTCCTTAACGAACGCGCTTACTCTAATCTGTCTCTGCATCTCCAACACCCCGTCTAGGCCGCAGGGCAGGTGCTCTGTGAGGCGTGCTAACCAAGTGGGTGAAGCGGTGGGTGTCTCTCCATGACCTTGTCCATGGTGCATGCTGCAGGGTGGATGGGTTATCCGTTGATGTCTTTTCAAACTTGACTGACGAACTCCCCTTCAGTGGTGTCTGTGACTGACCCACCTGCAGCAGCAATTCAGTCCTCCATGGGCCAAGCTATGTCCCTGGTTTGGGACAGTCAGCAGGAGAGAGATAAAGAGCAATCTATGCTATGTGAAAATTAGATGTGAGAAAAGAGCTGGTGTTAGAGCTGAAAACACCCCTCACCTCAAAGGTGTCATACCCTGCCCCTGTGAAGTGGGGCAGCATACACTTCAGAAGAACCACGCCACGTGGGTGCTGGCTGCCATCCTACTGGAGATCTGGTCAAGTAGAATACGCTGTGGTCATTTGATGGGTGAAGTCTCGGATTTGTCTCATTCTTCTTGTAGCCTTCTTGATTTGTGTGTGTGTGTGTGTTTTCCTTGATACATAGTCTCACTTTCTCATCCTTGGTAGAGTGCGGTGGCATCACAGCTCACAGCAACCTCAAACTCTTGGGCTTAAGCAATTCTCTTGCCTCAGCCTCCCAAGTAACTGGGACTACAGGCCCCCACCATGCCTGGTTATTTTTTAGGGGTCTCATTTTTGCTCAGGCTGGTCTCGAACTCCTGAGCTCAGGCAATCCATCCACCTGCCTTGGCCTCCCAAGTTCTGGGATTACAGGTGTGAGCCACTGCGCCCAGCCCCATTCTTGCAGCCTTCTAAGACTAAAATGCAGAAACATTTTCCAGTGAGGGTCAAAAACCCATCACAGAAAACATCAAAGCTGGAAGGATAAAAAAATCTAGCCCAACCATTTTTTCAAACATTTATCTTAGCCACAGAACCTTTTGTTCAAACAAAATCTCAAATAAGGAACCTCAATGTCTAAAACAGATGAATCTCATAAAAGCTGGGTCAAATGCCAGTAGGGGCAAGGAGACAAGCCCCTGCTCCCATGACATGCCTTTCCCCACTCCCCACTTGATACCTCTGTGGAACCTGAGTGCCCATGAGAGTCTCCAAGTCCAGATTAGCAAGGCCCACTTTGGAAACTGATCTTACAGTAATTCATTCATATTCTCTCTCTCTCCAGGTACCATAAGCCAGGCATTAAGGTAAAAATAAATAAGACACAGTACCCGCCATAAGGAAACCTGTGAGTCTAAATGAGGAGACAGACTTGTAAACAAACACCTGCAGTAAATTTGGCAAATATTTTTAGAGCTCCAGGGCGGTGCACGTGACAGCAAGGTTACCAAGAAAGGAGAGGGCGGTTGACTCTTCTGTCAGTGCCCTAATAAGGTTGCCTGAATTCCCAGGCCAGTGAGATTTATTCCCTCCTCTGCTACTGCTAAAGGAATAAAAGAGGAAGCTTTTCTCTGAAGGGCGTCCCCGGTCAGCCGTGATCCCCAGTGGTGCTGCTGCACACACCAGGCTCTGGGAGGTGAGGAGGCCAGCGGGGGGAAATCTCTCTCCAGAGCTGGGGACACCCAGCTGCCACCTCACAATGCACAGGGCCGGCTTCTGGCTCCAATTCTTTTGTCCCAGGCCAGTGGGGAGTTAGGAAAGGCATTGTGCCCAGAAATCTTTAAATAATGTTGTCACCCATGAGTAAACCTTAGAGAAACCCGGGCTTTCTTTCAGTAGAAATGAATTGAGCCCATTAGTAGGAGAAAGGGCCCAGCCCATCCCTTCATGTTCTATGGATAGTTAGATTTTTAGGAGGCGGGGAGTCCAGGCCTCTGTACCCAGCCACCGCCTCATTCTAAGGCTCCTCTTGAGGCTGCTGCTTTTGCCTCCATAAGACTGGAGTGCTGGGAATGGCTCACCCTGAAGCCTGATGTTTTTGCTCTTTCTGCTTTAGTGAGCCAGAGGTTTTGGTGTTGAAATATGTGGCTTGATGCTGTAGTTTTCTGCTTAGGAGCTGCGGTCAGACATTAATTTAGCCTCTGTGCCATGATTTCCTCTGTGCACCATCTGTATCGGTGTGGGCCTGAGAAAGTCCTCACTTACGATGTGAGAATCCCTGAAAATTTCTGAAATAAGTATTGAATGTATTAAGAAATAGCACTTGTTGGCTCGGCGCCTGTGGCTTAACGGGCTAAGGCACCAGCCACGTACACCTAAGGTGGCGGGTTCGAATCCAGCCGGGGCTCACAAAACAACAATGACAACTGCAACCAAAAAAAAAAAAAAAAAAGGCTGGGCATTGTGGTGGGTGCCTGTAGTCCCAGCTACTTGGGAGGCAGAGGCAGGAGACTCGCTTGAGCCCAGGAATTGGAGGTTGACGTGAGCTATGATGCTACGGCACTCTGTCCAGGGTGACAGCTTAAGGCTCTGTCTCAAAAAAAAAAAAAAGAAAAAAAAGAAATAGCACTTGTTATGTTATTTCAACTTAGCTTACGGATGAGAGGGAACTAGTGTGTACTAAGGGTGCACTCTGAACCAGGCTGTGTGCTTGGTGCTGGCTCCCTGGACTACTTATACTGGCAATTAATTGTGATACTGTTTGTCTGTTGCTGCCTCTGGTCTGTAGGCTCCAGGAGGTAAGAATGTGCTTGTCTTGTGCATGTGATAGCCCAGCTCCTAGACAAGGCTAGCCTGGAGTTGGGCACACAATAAATACCTAGGCAGTCTTATATGATCTTCTAGTGACCTTGTAGAATTCGTACTTTCAGTCCATTTACAGGTGAAAGAAATGAGATGTCAAGAAATTGAGTAACTTGCTTAAAGCCACACAGCCAGACTTTGAGATGGTATTAACCCAGGGCTTTCAAAGAGAACCCTTGCTTATGCTCAATCTTGAAGACACTATTTTCTTTTGTTTGTTTGTTTTTTGGTTTTTTTATTGTTCGGGATTCATTGAGGGTACAAGAAACCATGTTACACTGGTTGCATTTGTTGGGTAAAGTTTCTCTTACAATCGTGTTTTGCTCCCAAAAGGTGTGGCACACACCAAGACCCCACCCCCCTCGCTCCTTCCCTCTCTCTGCTCTTCCTACATGTCAACTTGAATGAACACAAGATGCCCAGAAACCTGATCAAATGTTACTTT
>CAUYON010120538.1:0-36979 GCA_963573935.1 Arctocebus calabarensis
TTTGTTTTTGAGACAGAGCCTCAAGCTGTCACCCTGGATAGAGTGCTATGGCATCACAGCTCATAGCAACCTCCAGTTCCTGGGCTCAAGCGAGTCTCCTGCCTCCGCCTCCCAAGTAGCTGAGACCACAGGCGCCCGCCACAACGCCCGGCCATTTTTTGGTTGCAGCCGTCATTGTTGTTTGGCGGGCCCGGGCTGGATTTGAACCTGCCTGCTCAGGTGTACGTGGCTGGCGCCTTAGCCCGTTGAGCCACAGGCGCCGAGCCACACACATATTTTAAGCCCACAATAAATTATTATTTTCTATAGCTAATGTTCATTTAAATGCATTGACATATTTGCTTTTCTTTTTCTTTTTCTTTCCCTCCTGTACCTCCATGTTTCCATCTGGGGTCATTTTCCCAAACTCTGCATTCTGTTTTGTTTTGTTTATCAGCGCATCTCACTGTAGTGAATTCTCTCGCTCATTGCGGTGTGTGTCTGGAATGTTACTCTCCTCCCTTGATGAGTCTCACTCCAAGTGGCTCCTGCTTCTTGGTGCCTGAGACACTGTTCCATGGTTGTTGCCTTTGTGGGGGCGACAGAGGCTCCTGCGGCCCTTTTGATGGAGGTATATTTTTGCTTTTTCTGGCTATCATTGATTTTTTCTTTGTTATGGGTTTTCAATGGTTTTACTACAATGTGCCTAGATATATCTTTCTGTTTATCTGTCTTGAAATTCGTAGCTCTTCATGTATATGTAAACCGGTACATTCTGCGTCAGATTTAGAAACGTCTCGCCCATTTTCTCTCCTGCTAGTGTCCTGTTCCATTTCTATCCTTCCCTTTCCTGGACTCAAATCCTTGTATTATTCAGGGGAAGAAGAAAGATATTAACTAATATTTAAGCTTTCTTATATCTCAGGTAATATTTTAAAGATAAGCTAAGTAGTGTGGTAACACTCCTTCTCCAACACCACAAAGGAATACTTATTGCTGGTGTAAAGGCCTTTGTGTCTGTGTCACTTTTTTCAGTTTTTTTAAGACAGAGTTTCACTCTGTGCCCTGGGTACAGTGCTGTGGCATCATAGCTCACAGTACCTCAAACTCTTGGGCTTAAGTGATCCTCCCACCTTAGCCTTCCCAATAGCTGGGACTACAGACACCCGCCACAACACCTAGCTATTTTTAGAGACGGGGGTCTTGCTCTTGCTCAAACTAGTCTTGAACTCCTAAGGCAAGTGATCCACCTGCCTCAGCCTCCCAGAGTGCTGGGATTATAGGCATGAGTCACCTCACATCTATGTTTGAAATTTTTTTTAAATAAAAAGTATAATGGAAAATGAGGCAGCAAAGTGAGAAAAATGTTCTGCTCATAAACTAATAATTCAGGAAATATAACAAATTCTCTACATCTATAGGAAAAAGTCAATAGCTCAATTTAAAAATGGGCAAAAGACTTAAATAGGACTTCCCAGAACAGGAGGCCCATCTGACTTGTAAATGTTTTTAAACATGCACTTTATTCAACTCAGGGAACTGCAAACTACAACCACATTTGGATACCAGTTTACATGCACCAGATTGACAAAATTAAAAAGCCAGACACTACCATGTGCTAGGGAGGACATGGAGCAACAGGAGCACTTGGGATGCCAACCCTGGCTTGTCCTATAAAGCAAAGGTGTGCACCCTGCTATGGAAAAACTCAGCAGCAAAACCAGGCACATGCCTGAGTGTCATTATGGACATGTGCAGGGGCACATCGTTCTGACTGTGAAGAAGAGTGTGAGCAGTGACCTCTGCCTGCCTGTCTGCATCTGGCCTGCCATCAGCCAGCTCCCCCTGTGAGAAACCACAGGAGTCTGGACACAGAGGATGACCCTAAATCCAACCCAGCCACTCCACTTAATACATTTAACAATAATTCTGTGCTTGGAAAACAACATTACATTCTCGAATCTTGTATCAAGTTCCTTCCCAAAGACCCTTGGGAGGCAGGATCAGCATCCGTGTGTCTGCATGAAAAAAGCAAGTTACTTAAGAATCATGAAGTCGGCTTGGCACCTGTAGCTCAGCAGTTAGGGCGCCGGCCACATACATCAGGGCTGGCGGGTTCGAACCCGGCTCGGGCCTGCTAAACAACAATGACAAATGCAACAACAACAAAAAAAAAAATAGCTGGGCGTTATAGCTGTAGTCCTAGCTACTTGGGAGGCTGAGACAAGAGAATTGCTTAAACCCAAGAGTTTGAGGTTGCTATGAGCTATGATGCCACAACGCTCTACTGAAGATGACATAGTGAGACTCTGTCTCAAAAAAAATAAAAATAAAAAAATCGTGAAGTCCAAATTCAGATGAAAGTTACCAATGCTTTGTCAGGTGAGCACACACACAGCAAGGTCCCTTAAAACTCAAGGGAAGGAAAGCTCAAGTTTTGGAATGGAGATTACTCCGGGAGGAGGGCAAGAGAGGGCGTAGTGGTGTTCCCTGCCACTGCTTTGCTTAAGTCACTGCTCTTTGGGTCTCTGCCACTTGCAGGTTGTGACTGTGACCCCCACCTTGAGGAAGGGTGTGGGTGGGGTTGATTTCCCTGGAGGTTAAGGTTCTGGGCCCCACCTACCAGCCCACCCCGCAGCTGCCCAGCTTGGGGTTGAGCGGGACAAAGAGGAAGTGACTGAAGGGGAAACAGCTCCAGGAGGAGGCAGGGCAAGAGGCGCAGAGGCCAGAGCCTGCCTGGTGAGCTGAGGGTCTTCAATCTGTGGCTGGAGCCAGGATGGACACCAAGGCAGGACCCCCACAGGTATGTGCAAGTCCAAGGCCTAGGAGAGGGCTGCTGTTCGCCTCCCCAAGGCCCTGTCCTCCCAGCAGCCGCAGGTCCATGGGATCATGAAGCCTCCACTGGCTCTGCAGATGGCCAGTCTTCAGGGCATTTTGGTAGACAAAAGTCCTTTTCCCACGAGGTGTGGGGCAGGATTGGGGGCAGGATTGTGGGTAGAAACCATGCCTGGATGTGTGTGGTGGCCCCTGGGCCCAGACTCCAGCCTGACTCACCGAGCCCCCTGAAACCCTGTGCCTGGCCTGGCTGCACATAGGGGTGGCTCAGCGCTGTTCTAGGCTCCCCTAAACCACTCCCGTCCCTATGGTTGTCTCTAGCGATTGTGCGCAGGCCCCACCATAAGAAGCACCCTGCTTTATGGTGGTATCTGGGCCAATAGGCCTGCTTTGGCCTGTGGGTGTGGCCAGCCAGGGCCCAGCTGACCCCACTCCTAAGCTTCCAATTCCTTGGGAGTGACCACACTCCATCCCAGATGGCTGCAAAGCCCCAGCAGCAGGGGTCACACCCAGTGTGTGCTGGGCCTGAGGGCAGCTGCTCAGCTCCCACGGTGACCCAGGGCTCCCAGGAAGGCCACCATGCGGCCAAGGCAGGGCCCCAGCCCTAGGGGTGGGGGAGCAGCTATTTATAGGCCAGTGATGAGGGCACTGGCCAGCAGAAGCAGAAATGCAGCTGGGGTGAGGGGAGCAGCTACTTATAAGGGTGCCAGTGATGAGGGCACCGACCAACAGAAGCAGAAATGCCACTTTCAGACTCGGTTTCGGTTGTGGTTGAAACAAAGGAACTGAGATCCGGACACCCAGACACAACCGAGAGAGAGACACAGAAAGTGGGGGGAGGGGTGTCCTGGGCAGGGAAAGGTCAGGAGCTTAGCGGCTTCAGTGCCACACACACCTTGGCCACCCACCTTGCCCAGGGCCAGCCGTGCATCCAGGGTGTGACATTGGAGAGAAGTGGGGAGGTGGTTGGGGGTTTAGTGAGAGTCTGCAGGGACCCCAAAGGGGTGTCCCTAGCACCCAGCTGCCCCGGGGCAGGTGGAGCAGCTGGCGATGCCAGGCTACCCTATGGAGATGACAAAGCCTCTTCAGAGAGCAGTGGTGGCCGTTGTGTGGCCCTGCTGCGTGCAGCCCCACAGTACACAGGAGAGAGGGCCCAGCATGGTAGGACTGGGGACCTAGGGGGTGGGGTGGCCTCAACAGCCTCAGAGCACCCCTGGGCCAGAGTAGAGGACAAAACCGGCTCAGGGAATGGGGCACCCTGATCAGGCTGCTTGGGACCTTGATCACACCCCTCTTCAGGGGCACTGAGGACAGCCAGTGAACATGCGGCCACCTGACCTCCAACACACTGGTGTAGGACCTCTCAGCATCACCCTCCCTGACCCTTGTCACCTCCAGTCCCACCCCCATGGCCGCCCTCACTTTCTGGGAAGCCTGGATGGTCTCTGTGTGGGTGCCAGAGAAGCCCATGGCCACCCCAGGCCCCTGTGGGTGATGCCCTGTCTAGTTGCAGGTGCTGGGAATACTGGCCGCACTGGGGCTAGGGCTGGGCGCTGGGACTCTCACTTACCTCCTGTGGCAACTGCCCCCTCCTCCCACCCGGGGCCACGAGCACCTTGAGGAAGTGCCCACCAAGTCCTGGGGGCCCCTGGGACAGGAGGTGACGGAGTCCTGCCAGTGAGTGAGCCCACAGGGGCTGTGGGGCAGGTGGCTGGGCCGGAGTGGGTGTGGGAACGGGGTGCTTGTGGGTGCTCTTTGCAATAACAGAAGCTGCAACTTGGGGGCCCCATCACAGGCAAGCATGGCCACTGTTGGCTGGGCCGACTCCTCCCACCTGGGGATCTTGTCACTGCCCCTTCCTGCCCCTCAGCCATCCCTCCCACCTTTCTTTCCCCGCTGCTGGGGTCCTGGGGTCCCAGAATTTCCCCTGGGCAGAGGCAGTTGGTGCCCCCCATACATACCCTTCCTCCAGGCCTAGCCCTTCCCTCTGAGTTAGCCCTGGTGTCACCAAGGGTTTTCCATCATGAGGCCACCCCAGACACAAGAGTTTGCTCTGCTTGGCTTTAAAAGCAACTGTTCCCAGAGGACAGCAGCAGGCCTGAGGAGAGCCTGGCCCCCCAGTCTGCCCTTCTCTAAGCTGGGCAGCCCCCAGGCTCCTCCCTGGACTCGCTCCTGGGTGTCACCCTCCATCAGGGTGTGGGCTCAGGCCTGCCCTGCCCAGTCTGCCTGGTTACCCACCTCCCAGCCCCCTTGGCCTGGGCTCAGCCTGGGGTCCACATGGGTCTGGCCAGTGGGGATGGGGCAGGCAGTGTGAGGTGCCTACACTCAGTCTGGAACTCATGGCTCTCTCCATAGGCTTGTCCTTGTGGAAAGCATCCCCCAGGACCTGCCATCTGCAGCTGGAAGCCCATCTGCCCAGCCCCTGGCCCAAGCCTGGCTGCAGCTGCTGGACACTGCCCAGGAGAGCATCCATGTGGCCTCCTACTACTGGTCCCTCACAGGGCCTGACATCGGGGTCAATGACTCATCCTCCCAGCTGGTATGCCCCTGCGCCTCCCCCAACTCTGAGGTGCCAGGCCATCCCCACCCTACTCCAGCCAGTGGTGGGCACACAGCAAGCCATGGCACCCAGCCTGGGCCACTCCCTCAGGGACTCTCAGGGCAGGGGTGTAGAGGGTGGGTCTCCAGGGGCACAGAGCACCTGGACTACATCTGAGTGGAGCTTAGCTCCCAAACAAGGGCCACCTCATCCAGACACAGGAGCCATGGGGGCCTCTGGGGAAGGCATGGGGCCCGGTGAGTAAGGCAGAGGACCAGGCAGGGTCCCTTTCATGGCCGGTCTGGCCTTGCAGGGAGAGGCCCTTCTGCAGAAGCTGCAACAGCTGCTGGACAGGAACATTTCTGTGGCTGTGGCCACCAGCGACCCTACACTGGCCAGGGAGTCCACTGACCTGGAAGTCCTGGCAGCCCGAGGTAGGGGCCTGCCCTGTCCTGGGCCTGGCTGCCCTGGCATTGAGCACAGCTCTCTTGCTGCCACCATGAGACAAAACAAGGAACCACAGCACTGAGGGTTGGGGTGAGTGGGAAGGCACACCCAGGAGAGAGCAAGGCCCTGGCTCTGAGCTCCTTTGATGTGGCTCCACTAGGGGACAGGACTGGTTCCCAGGAGACAGAAGTGTCATTCTCCACGGGGCAGAGCACAGGTAGCCTCAGTGCCTGTGGAGCCTGCCCTGCTCTGTTGGCGGAGGCCTAGGCTGGAGCTCTGGAGCCAGCCACCTGGAGGGACCCGTTTTCCTCACTTGTAAAGGGGGATGGTAACAGCATTGACATAGTAGGAGTATTGTAAGGACACCTGTCAACTCCACTTCAGACAGGGCAGTGTCAGGCTCACTGTGAAATTAGTACAGACAGGAGCCAGCTCATCCTGCCACTCTGAATCCCGCCCAGGTGCCCAGGTGCGACGGGTGCACATGGGGCGGCTCACCGGGGGTGTCCTTCACTCCAAATTCTGGGTTGTGGATGGGCAGCACGTGTATGTGGGCAGTGCCAACATGGACTGGCGGTCCCTGACGCAGGTGAGTCCCAGGGCCCAGGGAGCCCCCCGCCCGAGCTCTTGTCCTGCCACACTCCCCAGTCTTTGCCTGGTGCCCCAGCACATCCAGAGAAAGTCACATCCACATCAGGGAAATGGTCAGATGCTGTTCAGTAAGTTTTGGAATTCCACATAGCCACTGACCTCCTGCTGTGCAGTGACATTTGATGATGTGGAAAGATGTCCAGGCCACATTACCAAGGGATCATGCAGATTACAAGGCGTGAGCCCCTTTTAGAAAGAAATGCATTAAAAATGTGTAAGAAAACTACCATGGAAATGGCAACTATGCTTGTCACTTGACGGTGAAATTAATGATGTTTTTTTTTCTTTTTGTGCTTTGATGCATTTTTAAAAAATAAACATGCATTTCTTTGTAAGCCACTGGGCACCCACACTGAGCACATGCCATCATATTCTCACAGGTGGTGCCACTGAAGAGTGTCACCCAGGCGAGGCAGGGTGGGGACCCCCACACAGCCCCACAGAGGGGCCTTGCTCGCTGTATCGGCTAACCCTGGCCCTGCAGGTGAAGGAGCTTGGCGCTGTCATCTACAACTGCAGCCACCTGGCCCAGGACTTGGAAAAGACCTTCCAGACCTACTGGGTGCTGGGGGCACCCCAAGCTGTCCTCCCCAAAACCTGGCCTCGGAACTTCTCTTCCCACATCAACCGCTTCCAGCCACTCCGGGGCCTCTTTGATGGGGTGCCCACCACAGCCTACTTCTCAGTAAGGCGGGTCAAAGAGGGGCTGCCAACCCCAGTTCTGCCCCTGCTGGCCTGGCCCTGAAGGAAGCTGCCCTGCAGACCACAGCCAGGTTTCCTCAGGGAGCCAGTCTGTGGCATTGGGGCCACATTCCTGGGCCAGGGAGGGCCCCCAAGAGGCTCAGCTCTAAGAGAATAGGCCACACAGTGCTGTTTACAGGAGATAGGTGGTGCGGGTGGGGGGCACCACTGAGGGGGAGACAAGTACCTAGGAGGTGGGCATCCTGGGCCTTGGTGGGGAGAAAGCCACGTGGGGGGATATTCTGGGACCCTGAGGGTCTCCACAGATGGAGCGGGGAGCACCTGCAGATCTTCTTCCACTGGAGTGGGGGAGGGGTGGAAAGCCCCTGGGACGGGTCTGCAGCACAGAAAACACATGGCAGCAAGGGGAGCCTCCTGGATGTGAGGGTCCCACCCTGAGGGGAGTGGAGATGCTTCCATGTGGTGAATGACTGTGGGAGGTCCGTCCACCCTGGAAAGGGCTGGCTGCTTCAGCAGAGCCCTGTGCCGAAGGCCCTTCTCCTTCCGCCTTCCCTGGCAGCTCAGCCTCCTTCCTCCACCACCACAAGGGTTAGCCCCTGTCTAGGTGGTGCATGGAGAGGTCACGGGTCTGGCAGTGCCCTTAAGGACGCCTCCCCTGCCACAGGCTTCACCACCTGCGCTCTGCCCCCGAGGCCGCACCCGGGACCTGGATGCACTGCTGGCGGTGATGGAGGCTGCCCAGGAGTTCATCTACGCCTCAGTCATGGACTATTTCCCCACCACACGCTTCACCCACCCTGCCAGGTGGGTCTGAGTGGCCTTGGAGGTGGGGGCCTGCTCTGCTGCCCAGAAGCTCTGGCACCTCCCCTCTAGCCAGGTCTCCTAGGGGTCCCTGTGGGTAGGCAGGTCCCTGACCACCCCTTCCACAGGTACTGGCCAGTGCTGGACAATGCACTGAGGGCGGCGGCCTTCAGCAGAGGCGTGCATGTGCGTTTGCTGGTCAGCTGCTGGCTCAACACAGACCCCACCATGTTCCCCTACTTGCGCTCCCTGCAGGCCCTCAGCAACCCCTCGGCCAATGTCTCTGTGGACGTGGTGAGGACCCACTCCTTGGTCCAGGTTGTAAGGGAGGCAGCGCCCTCCCACCGTGCCTGACACCTTCTGCCCTGCCTAATGGGCCACTCTCTGTTTTCCAAAGAAAGTCTTCATTGTGCCGGTGGGGAACCACTCCAACATTCCCTTCAGCAGGGTGAGCCACAGCAAGTTCATGGTCACAGAGGAGGCAGCTTACATAGGTGAGTGGCTGGGCAAAGGGCTACAGGTGTTGGGCCCAGGCCCAGGACCCAGGAGCCTGTGAAGGGTCATCTGAGAGGCCACACAAACCACAGAAGGGAGATGTGGCCCCAGGTCTGAAGGAGGCCTTGCTTTTGTGCCCAGCGTGCACCCCTCAGGACAGAGGGGCTGCCGAATGGGGTTAGGGTCTTGAGCTGAGTTTGGAGACTAGGTAACCCGCTTAAGTGTCACCTGGCCACAGGGACAGGTGGGACAATCCTGAGTGCTGGGGCCCCCATAAAGTTGAGTCAAGATACCTGTGTCAGGACACCTGATGGGGAGGCAGTCCACAAGGAAGAGCTGTCCCCCTAAGCAAGGGGCCGCCCTGGCTAGAGTTTGATGACAGCAGAGTGAGCAGTGTGTCCATCCGTCTCCAGACCTATAGCTGAGGCCACTGTGCCATACTAGGCTGCAGGGGCCTGTCTGTGTTGGTACGGTGACCCAGGGTCCCTTCCCACTTACCTGCCCAGGCACATCCAACTGGTCAGAAGATTACTTCAGCAGCACCTCAGGCGTGGGCCTGGTGGTCAGTCAGAGGGCCCCAAGCACTCAACCGGGTGTGACCCCCGTGCAGGAGCAGCTGCGGCAACTCTTTCAGCGGGACTGGAGTTCGAGCTATGCTGTGAGCCTGGATGGACAAGCTCAGGGCCAGGACTGTGTTTGGCAGGGCTGAGGTCAGGCCTATCTTGGCTCCCTGGCCCCACAGCTCCTGGTGGACACCAGGACCTCCAGGCCTTCCCTTCTGTCCCTTGGCCTGGGCTTTCAGCAGCTCCTTCAGCCCAAACCTGCCCAGGTTCAGAATTGCTCAAGGCTGCTACCTGCAATCGGCCTAGAGGGTGCTGCAAACTACTCCTCGGGCTCTCCAAATCCAGACCCTACTAAGCTCCACCCCTCCAGAAAGCCTTTTAGGTTGCCCCTCCTCTGACTCTGATAAAACCACTATCCTGGCCCACAAGCCAGGCCTAAAAAATGCTCCGGTACTTCCAGGCCTTCTATGAGAATTAGTGTGTGTGTGTGTGGGGGGGGGACTGCTCTCTTTCTCCGCCTCCTCGGTCCCTGGGACCCTGCTCATTTGCATGTGACCACCCCAGCACAGTCCTATTATGTGTCTGCTGTGTGAGCTCCTTGGTCTGGGTTCAGTCCAGGATCCCAGGAAACTCCAGACAGCATAGGGGACTGGGCAGGGTTAGCCCCTCTCTGGGATCCAAATTTTGGTGCCATGCAGGCAAGGAAGGAACGGGAAGGGGAAGTGAGAGCTGTGAGTTTCGACAAGTGGGGGCACTCAGAGGGGACCTAGGCCGAGGGGGTGGGGCAGGGGCATGAAGCTGGTCTGTCCCGGAGCTTCACTTGACCTAGCCAAGCCCTAGCTGCCAGACTGCTCTCAGCAGCCTCCCTCACCGGCCCACACTTCAAATCTCAGCTGAGGAGAGGTTTTCAGCCCCTCCAGGGCTGCATCCCTGGGTTTGGTCCCTGATTCTTAGTCTCGCATTGACCATATCTTGGAACCTGCTGCCTAGGTCTGATGGCTGAGTTCCAGCAAAACCCCAGGCCCTGGATGTGACTGGATCAGCTGTCTGGCAGCCCTAATCCGGTACAGGGCCTGGTCCCAAGCACTTGGGGTCGGGCATTTCCACCTCCAAGGCAGACCCCACTCCAAAGGAGACCCCCAAGGGCATCCTGATGCGGCCCCTCTGGGGTGCAGCAGACACACTTGAATGGCTCCCAAGAGCCTCGTCTCCTGGCACTTGCCCCAGGTGTGTGCAGGACCTGTGCCTTGCTGTGCCCAGAGCAACACTAGAAGGCACAATGTGTCACCTGTGATCATGTCCCTTACTGCCTTGATGAAGTGAGCTGCTGGGCCGTGAACTGTCCTAAGGAGAGGCACCAGTGGCAGGGCACTGGGTGGCCTCCAGCCTCCAGCCGGCAGGAAGCTGAGGTGCTCAGTCCTCCCATCTGAACTGAGCAGGGGCAACAGCGACATGGCTCAGAAGCGGCTCCTTCCTCATTCCAGCCTGGAGGAGGCCACAGCCCAGCTGCAGACACTGAGCGCAGAACCCAGCAAAGCCATGCTTGAGTCCAACCTCAGGCACCAGGAGGCTGCTACTATGTGGTCACGTTTCACAAAGCACAGCCGGCTCAGATGCAAGAGCGCACAGGCTGCCCGGGAATCCACTGTGCTGTGACAGGGGCCCTCTGCCTTCTAACAAGCGTCCTACTATCCCACGCCCTCATTCCAGGTTCAGAGAGGGACAAAAGACTGAGGGGCCTGTGGCCTCTGGCGGCTGTGCTCCCCTGGCTATGCTCTCAAGTCTGTGTGGCACATGGGCTGGTGCAGGGGCAGGAGGTAGCCTCGCTTGATGGTGGGGCGGAGGCCCCCCGACTCCCTTCCTCCCTTCCCCGCTCATGACACAGGGACCCTGTGTTAGCTGACTTTCCTGAGGTCCCACATCCCCCTAACTTGGGTGATCCTCCCAGCCAGCCACAGGAAAGACACACATGCCCTTGATGGCATGAGGGGAAGAGCCCAGCCTTTCCTCCCCAATACCCCACAACCTCCAGCCCTCTGTTCCCTCTCAGAGGAGCCCCACATGCATAGCCACAACAGCAGCGCCCCCCGGGGACAGCAAGTGCTGGTTGCCAGCACCACCTAGGCCAGGAGGGAGCCAGGCCAGGCTCTGCCCACCTGCTGGGCACTATGCACGGTGAGAGCAGAACGTGGTAGGGCATCTGAGGGCAGCTGGGGGTGAAGGCCCAGGACCCCCTCCAGCCTCACTCATCTACCCATATGGGCGGGCTGCCTGAGGAGGGCTGTGCTGATGAAGGAAGCTTCTGCGGAGGAGCCTGACATGACAGGGCCTGCTGTCCCCACACTGGAGGGGCCAGAGGGTTCTGTGTCCCCACCACACCATGGACTTGGCCCTGTCTCCCTTGTCATCTCCCTCCTAGCTTCTGGCTCAGAGGAGGATCTGGGCAAAGGGGCAGCAAGTGGGCAACCACTCTAACACGGACTCTTGTCTGATTGTGAGAGCGACTTGGCAGGGACTGGGGGTGTGTGGGAGGAGAGTGAGACACTGGCGAACTTCCACCCTGGAACAAAAGATCCTGGCAGCCATCACTGTGGGAAGCATCACTCCCTTTATTGCCCATCCAGGGGATAGCTAAGCCAGTCCCATCTGTAGTTGAGCTGCAGCCTGTACATTACGCAGCACAGGGCCACAGTGGGGGACCGTGCACACTGGGCGGGCGCTGGCAGACACTGGCAGGCAGGTGGACATGTACAGATGGCTCATGACAGCGCCCAGGTGTCATAGCCTCTGCCACTCACCCACCCACCATTGAAGGCTGGGCACAACCACCAGGCAGCCACTGGCTGTCACAGCATGTATGCCTAGCCTGTCCCAAAGCTTGCCATTAGTGACACTTGGCAGAGGAATTAGTGCGCAAGTAAGCATGAAAGAGGGTTTTCTGGAATACTTGGGGGTCTGCCTAAAATAGGCAAAGCACCTTTGCCAGGAAGCAGCAGCAGAAATCACACCAAAAGCCACACCCAGTGCCTAAGTAGCCCGGTCCTCAGACAAACTGTTGTGGTCTCGTGGGCATTGCGGGAAGGCCTCTTGAAGCTTATTTGATGAAGACCAACAGACTTCTCCATCGGTGTCTCCAAGAGCATCACCGTGCCGCAGGAATTCTGGTATCTTGCGGCATGTCAGGGTGTTGTCTTTGCTTCCAGAGCCTGAGGGATCTGGGCACATCTTTGGTTCCGTGTAAGGAGCGCTATACGGTAACACGTGCTCTGCACGGTTGTAATTTGTTCTAGTTCCGGGGAGCAAGGTGGGCATCGCGTGCTGCAGGATGGAGAGCTCTGCTTCTGTCAGTCTGTACATTTGTCTCTGCTGTCAGGTCACACCTCTTGGCCTTCACTTGGGTGTGGTCTGGGTGCATGTTTGTCAACAGCCTTTCTGTCCTGCTTAAGCAGGACTAACTTTCTTGCCCCTGACGCCACCATCACTCGGAGCCTGGCCCAGCACCAGCAGCTGCCAGCCCACATTATTCCTTCTCTTCAGGGGAGAGGCTTTCTCGGGCATCAAAAAAGGTGACTGCTTCTTCCTGGAGTTTCTGCTCTGCCAGGTCCTCCTCATTGTCAGTGCTTCTGCTTTTCTTGGTGGGAGAAGAGGAGAATCCTAATTTGGGAAATCGGAACCAGCCTGCCTTCTCTTGCTTTCTAGGTAGTTCTGCTTCTGGTCGCGCCTCAGGCTGTGTTTGAACTGGAGCAGATCTTGGGATGTCATCTCTGGAATCAACACCTGTCCCATCAACAGAAGAGGAAAACCCTATGTTTGGGAGCCAAGACCAGAGCAGACCAGACTTTTTACTTTCCAGCTTCTCTTTCGGAGCCCTGTCTTCCTCTGCCAGTGGGGTGCCGGCCTCACGGCTGTCATCAGGGGGAAACTCAAGAATTTCTGCTGGCTCCTCATCCAAACAGCTGTCCGCAGGCTGGTGGCCTGAACAAACTTCAAAGCTGAGTGTTTTCAGGTCTGGGCCCCCACCGCTGGAAGAGATGATCTCAAACGGTTCTGCAGTGTCAGGCTGGAGGTCTCTGGCAACGGCTTGTGTGGGGGTCTCGTCAGAGCCTTCCCAAGTCTCTGTGTACGACAGATCATGCCCTGGGGGCTCTGGGATCCTCACCTTCAGCAAGGAAAATCCATAGGAAGCTGTTTGAACCTTGGACGCAGGAATCTCTGATTCCCGCACGATCCGAGTGGAAAAAGCCTTCAGTGACAAGGGATCAGCACGCTCTGGTGTTACCCTGCTGTGTATGGTGATCTCCTGACTTTCAGCCTGAGCACCCTGAATGTGCACTCTGACCTTAGAAATAGGGGGAGGTGCCAAGGAGAGGTCAAGGCCCACAGGCTGCTCCCCAGGGACCCCAACACCTGCCTTCAGGATGCTGGCTCCCCACAGCCCAACACTGGGCTCCAGACACTGCACCTCCTTCACGGTGGGGACGAACACATCAGCTTCTGAGCTGGGGACAGGGAAGGAGAACCGAGGTACCTTTAATTTGGGGAATTTGACAGTTAGCACAGAATCTTCCCAGACTTGATTCATATCAACTACTGAAATCTGGGATGGCACGTCCGTCCTTGAAGCTTTCAGCTTAAGAGGACCTTCTGGCTGGGAAAACTGTTTCCCTGTAGCCTCCTCCACCAGGGCAAGGTCTCTGTCTCTTGGCTCGGGAAGAGAAACCTCACCCGTTTCAGGGGCCGGGCCTTCTGAGACTCTCATGCCAGCCACCAGAAGTGGGGTGGAGCCTTCCGCTAGGAGGGTCCTGACCTTGGAAGTGGGAATACCAGCCTGAGACTCCCCTCCAGGGGAGAGGTGGAGCTGCACACTTGTGTTGCCAAGACCATGCTGCGGAGCACCTGTGGACAGTCCACCCTCGGAATCTGTCACATCGGCATCTGCATCTGGGGGCTGCAGGGACACCTTTGCCCCCAGATCCTGGGACTCCTCGACCCCAGCTGCTGCCCACCCCTCTGTCAGTGTGGTGGCAGCTGCTTCCTGCTTCCCTGCTCCACCTTTGTCCTTGGAAGAACGCCTGAGACGCGGCATGCGGAATGTGGGCATTTTAAACCAGCGCTCTTGTGGGTCCACCGAAGTTTCTCCTGCTCCGTGTTCTGCCTCTGGACTTTCCACTCTGTGGACTTTAGTATCTGCTACTTTATAAGATGGCTGCAACAGGCCTTCTGGAGTAGGGACTGTCCCAACCCCACAGGGCTGGCTTGTGGAGACAGTAGCCGAGACATGTTTGGGAAGTGGCAGGCCAGCTTCAGACTGCCTTACATCTCCCTTGGCCTTGGAAGATCTGAGATCGGGCTTGGCAAAGCCCAAACTGGGAATGCGTGCCTGGGGCAGGTGCAGGCTCAGATTCACTCCTTCTGCGGGGCCAGCTGTCGTGGTAGTGGCTGCCTGGTGGTCACTGTATGCTCCTCCTGAGGGTTGAAAGTCACTGCCTGCCAGATTACCGTCAAGAGAGGAGTCGGCATCTCCAGGGGACAGGCAGACCACTCCCTCAGAAGCCATCATTTGGGGAAGAGCAAGTTCTGGCAGAATGAAGTCACGCAATCTAGGCTGTCCCGTGTCTCCATCTTTGTCAGAAGGTGAATCTACGTACATTTCCATAGGCAACACAGGAGTTCCACACGGGGTATCCATCTGCTCCGAGCGTATAACTAAGCTGCCTTGCAAGTCCCCCTGGTGCTGTGCCAGAACTTCTGTAAAACCCACATCCTTCCCTGGAGACTGGCTAAACGAATGGAGTTTAAATTCAGGCATCTTGAACTTGTTGTCTTTGGTGGCCACTTCCTTATCACCCAGGGACAGGTCCCTCTCTAGCTGCAGGCCCTCCAACTTGGCTCCAGGCACCTGCATATCCTCCTCCATGCTGGACAGAGCCACATCCACGTCAGGGGTGGTCACATCCCCCTTGGGGCCTTCCAGGTCCACTTTTGGGCCCTTAATGTCCACCTTGGGCATCTTGAAGCTGGGCATCTGTACCCTGGGCAGCTGGCCTTTCAGGCCTGTTCCAGTGGGCACTACTGGGAACACTCCTTCGGGGGTCTGGCTGTCCAGATGCTTCATGTCCACCTGGCCAACATGGACCTCCAGGTCGGCAGATGGGAGCTGAACAGTGAGGTCAGTGGTCCTGAGGTCACCTTGGACAGAGGGCAGGGACATGTCTCCCTCAACATTGGGCACAGACAGGTCCGCTGAGGCCTCGATGGACTTGCCATGACCTGACATCCTGAAAGATGGCATCTTGAACTTGGGCATCTTGAACTTACTGTCTTTGGCAGCCACGTCCTTCTTGACCAGGTCCCCTTCCAGCTTTGCTCCCTGAGCCTGAAGGTCCACTTCTATACTGGGCAGAGACACATCCCCATCAGGGGCAGTCACCTCCCCCTTGGGGCCTTTCAGGTCCACTTTGGGGCTCTTTATGTCCACCAGGGGCACCTTGAAGCTGGGCATCTGCACCTTGGGCAGCTGGCCTTTCAGTCCAGCTCCAGAGGCCATTTCTGGCAACTCTCCCTTGGGCATCTGGCCCTCTGGAAGCTTCACACCCACTTGGTCAGCCTGGACTTGAAGATTGGAGGTTGGGAGCTGAACTGTAAGGTCCATGGTCTTGAGGTCACCCTGAATAGATGGCGGGGACATGTAGGCCTCAACCTTGGGTGCGGACATGTCCACTGAGACCTCAGTGGACTTAGCAGGGGCCGACAGCCCAAAGGATGGCATCTTAAACTTGGGCATCTTGAACTTACTGTCTTTGGCAGCCACATCCTTGTCACCCAGGGACAGGTCCCCCTCCAGCATGCCTCCCGGCGCCTGCATGTCCACCTCTGCGCTGGACAGGGACACATCCATGTCAAGGGCAGTCACCTTCCCCTTGGAGCCTTTCATTTCCATTATGGGGCCCTTAATGTCCATCTTAGGCATCTTGAAGCTGGGCAACTGCACCTTGGGCAGCTGGTTTTTCAAGCCAGCTCCAGTGGCCACTCCTCCCATCTCTCCCTCAGGTGTCTGGCCCTCCAGAAGATTCATGCCCATCTGGCCAGCCTGGACCTGAAGGTCAGAGGTTTGAAGCTCAACTGTGAGGTCAGTGGCATTGGGGTCACATTGGACAGAGGGCAGGTACATGTCAGCCTTGACCTTGGGTGCAGACACATCCACCGAGGCCTCAATGGACTTCCTAGGACCTGATACCCCAAAAGATGGTATTTTGAACTTGGGCATCTTGAACTTACTGTCTTTGGTGGCCACATCCTTGTTGCTGAGGGACAGGTCTGCCTCCAAACGCAGATCCTCCTGCTTTGCTTCTGGTGCCTGCAAATCAACTTCGATGCTGGGCAGAGACACGTCCACATCAGGGGTGGTCACCTCTGCCTTAGGGCCTTTCAGGTCCACTTTGGGGCCCTTGATGTCCACCTTAGGCATCTTGAAGCTGGGCATCTGCACCTTGGGCAGCTGGCCTTTCAGGGGGGCTCCTGTGGCCACTCCTGGCAGCTCCCCCTCGGGTATCTGACCCTTTGGAAGCTTCATGTCCACTTGGCCAGCCTGGACCTTCAGGTCAGCAGATGGAAGCTCAACAGTGAGGTCAGTGGTCTTGAGGTCACCCTGGACAGAAGGCACGGACACGTCGGCCTCAAACTTGTGCACGAACACATCCACTGAGGCCTCGATGGACTTGCCGGGGGCTGATACTCCAAAGGATGGCATCTTGAACTTGGGCATCTTGAACTTACTATCTTTGGTGGCCGCATCCTTGTCACTCTGGGACAGGTCTCCCTCCAGCTGCAGGCCCTCCAGCCTGGTTCCCGGTGCCTGCACGTCCACCTTCATATTGGGCAGAGACACGCCCACATCAGGGACAGTCACCTCCCCCTTGGGGAATTTCAGGTCCACTTTGGGGCCCTTAATGTCCACTAGGGGCATCTTGAAGCTGGGCATCTGTACCCTGGGCAGCTGGCCTTTCAGTCCAGCTCCAGCAGCCACTTTTGGCAGCTCCTCCTCGGGGATCTGGCCCTCTGGAAGCTGCACGTCCATCTGGCCAGCCTGGGCCTGAAGGTTGGTGGATGGGAGCTGAACAGTGAGGTCAGTGGTCTTGAGGTTGCCCTGGATAGATGGCAGGGATGCATCAGCCTCAACTTTGGGTGCAGATACATCCACTGAGGCCTCAGTGGATTTGCCAGTGACAGACATCCCGAAGGATGGCATCTTGAACTTGGGCATCTTGAATTTACTGTCTTTGGTGGCCACATCCTTCTGGACCAGGGTCAGATCCCCCTCCAGCTTTGCAACTGGAGCCTGAACATCTACCTCGACATTGGGCAGAGACATGTTCATGAGAGGGGTGGTCACCACCCCCTTGGGGCCTTTCAGGTCCACTTTGGGGTTCTTGATGTCCACCTTGGGCATCTTAAAGCTGGGCATCTGCATCTTGGGCAGCTGGCCTTTCAGGCTGGTTCCAGCAGCCACTCCCAGCAGCTCACCCTCGGGTGTCTGACCCTCCGAAAGCTTCACATCCATCTGGCCAGCCTGGACCTTCTGGTCGGTCGATGGGAGCTGAACAGTGAGGTCAGTGGTCTTCAGGTCACCCTGGACAGAGGGCATAGACATGTCGGCCTTTACCTTGGGCGTGGTCACATCCACCGAGGCCTCAATGGACTTGCCAGGGGCTGACACCCCAAAGGATGGCATCTTGAACTTGGGCATCTTGAACTTACTGTCTTTGGTGGCCACGTCCTTATCGCCCAGAGACAGGTCTCCCTCTAGCTGCAGGCCCTCTAGCCCGGCACCCAGCGCCTCCATGTTGACCTCCATGCTAGGCAGAGACACGTCCATGTCAGGGGCAGTCACCTCCTCCTTGGGACCTTTCAGATCCACTTTGGAGCCCTTGATGTCCACCTTGGGCATCTTGAAGCTGGGCATCTGCACCTTGGGTAACTGGCCTTTCAGGCTGGCTCCAGAGGCCACTTCCAGCAGCTCTCCCTCAGGCCTCTGGTCCACTGGAAGTTTCATGCTCACCTGGCCAGCCTGCACCTTCAGGTCAGCAGATGGGAGCTGAACAGTGAGGTCAGTGGTCTTGAGATTGCCCTGGACAGAGGACAGGGAAACGTCAGCATCAATCTTGGGAGCGGATGCATCCAATGAGCCCTTGATGGACTTGCCAGGGGCCGACACCCCAAAGAATGGCATCTTGAACTTACTGTCTTTGGCCTCCACGTCCTTGTCACCCAGGGACAGATCCCCCTCCAGCATGGCTCCTGGCACCTGCACATCCACCTCCACGTCAGACAGGAACACGTCGACATCGGGGGTGGTCACCTTCCCCCTGGGGCCTTTCACTTGCACTTTGGGGCCCTTAATGTCCACCTTAGGCATCTTGAAACTGGGCAACTGCCCCATGGGCAGCTGGCCTTTCAAGCTGGCTCCAGTGGCCACTTGTCCCAACTCTCCCTTGGGCATCTGGTCCTCTGGAAGATTCATGCCCACCTGGCCAGCCTGGACCTTCAAGTCAGCAGATGAGAGTTTAGTGGTGAGGTCAGTGGTCTTGAGGTCACCCTGGACAGTGGGCACGGACATGTCAGCCTTTATCTTGGGCATGGACACGTCCACTGAGGCCTCAATGGACTTGCCAGGGGCTGACATCCCGAAGGATGGCATCTTGAACTTGGGCATCTGGAGCTTACTATCTTTGGTGGCCATGTCCTTGTTGCCCAGAGACATGTCTCCTACCAGCTGTAGGCCCTCTAGCCTGGCTACTGGTACCTGCACATCCACCTCCACCCTGGGCAGAGACATATCCATGTCATGGGTGGTCACCTCCCCCTTGGAGCTTTTCAGGTCCACTTTGGGGCCCTTAATGTCCACCTTGGGCATCCTGAAGCTGGGCATCTGCAGTTTGGGCAACTGGCCTTTCAGTCCGGCTCCAGCAGCCACTCTCGGCAGCTCTCCTTCGGTCACCTGATCCTCATGAAGCTGCACACTCACCTGGCCAGTCTGGACCTGAAGGTCGGTGGATGGGAGCTGAATGGTGAGGTCATTGGTCTTGAGGTCGCCCTGGATAGAGGGCAGGGACACATGGGCCTCAACCTTGGGCACAGACACATCCACTGAGGCCTTGGTGGTTTTGCCAGTGACAGACACCCCTAAGGATGGCATCTTGAACTTACTGTCTTTGGTGGCCATGTCCTTTTCAACCAGGGTCAGGTCACCCTCCAGCTTTGCTCCTGGAACCTGAATGTCCACCTCCACACTGGGCAGAGACATGTCCACATCAGGGGTGATCACCTCCCCCGTGGGCCCTTTCCAGTCCACTTTGGGGCCCTTGACATCCATTGTGGGCATCTTAAAGCTGGGCATCTGTACCCTAGGAAGCTGACCTTTTAGGCCTGCTCCAGTGACCACTCCTGGGAGCTCTCCCTCAGGGATCTGGCTATTCGGATGCTTCACACCCACCTGGCCAGCCTGGGCCTTCAGATCGGTGGATGAGAGCTGAATGGTGATGTCAGTGGTCTTGAGGTCACCCAGGACAGAGGGCAGAAACATGTCGGCCTCAACCTTGGGTGCAGATGTGTCCATTGAAATTTCGATGGACTTGCCAGCATCCGAAATCCCAAAGGACGGCATCTTGAACTTACTGTCTTTGGTGGCCATGTCCTTGTGGCCTAGAGACAGGTCTTCCTCCAATAGCAGGCCCTCTAGCCCAGTTCTTGGCACCTGGATGTCCATCTCCACACTGGGCAGAGCCATGTCCATGTCAAGGGTGGTTGCCTCCCCACTGGGGCCTTTAAGGTCCACTTTGGGGCCCTTGATGTCAATCTTGGGCATCTTGATACTGGGTATCTTCACCCTGGGCAGATGGCCTTTTAGGCTGGCTGCAGCACCTGCTCCCGGCAACTCTCCCTCAGGCATCTGGCCCTCTGGAAGCTTGATACCCACCTGGCCAGCCTGGAACTGAAGGTCAGTGGATGGGAGCTGAATGGTGAGGTCAGTGGCCTTGAGGTCACCTGCAACAGACAGCAGGGACATGTTGGCCTCAACCTTGGGGGCAGACTCGTCTACCGAGACCTCGATGGACTTGCCATGGGCTGACACCCCAAAGGATGGCATCTTGAACTCACTGTCTTTGGTGGTCATGTCCTTGTCACCCATGGACAGGTCTCCCTCAAGGCGCAGGCCCTCCTGCTTTACTCCCGGTGATTGCAAGTCCACCTTGATGCTGGGCAGAGATACATCCACATCATGGGCTGTCACCTCCCCCTTGGGGACTTTCAGGACCACTTTGGGGCCCTTGATATCCACCTTGGGCATCTTCACCTTGGGTGGCTGGCCTTTCAGGTCGCCTCCTGCAGCCACTTCTGGCAACTCTCCCTTGGGCATCTGGCCCTCTGGAAGCTGCATGCCCACCTTGCCAGCCTGCACCACAAGGTCAGTGGATGGAAGCTGAATAGTGGGGTCAGTGGTCTTGAGGACGCCCTGGACAGAGGGAAGGGACACATCGGTCTCAACCTTGGGTGCAGACATGTCCACCATGGCCTCAATGGGCTTGCCAGAGGCTGATACCCCAAAGGATGGCATCTGTAATTTTTGCATCTTGAACTTACTGACTTTGGTGGACACAACCTCGTGGCCCACAGACTGGTCTCCCTCCAGCTGCAGGGGCTTCAGCCCGGCTCCCAGTGCCTGCACATCTACCTCCACGCTGGGCAGAGACACGTCCATGTCAGATGCAGTCACCTCCCCTTTGGAGCTTTTCAGGTCCACTTTGGGGCCCTTGACGTCCAACTTGGTCACCTTGAAGCTGGGTGTCTGAACCTTGGGCAGCTGGTCTTTCAGTCCAGCTCCAGAGTCTCTTCCCAGGAGCTCTCCCTGGGATATCTGGCCCTCTGGAAGCTTCAGGCCCATCTGTCCAACCTGGACCTGAAGGTCAGTGGATGGAAGCTGAACAGTGAGGTCAGTGCTCTTTAGGTTGCCCTTGATAGAGGGCAGGGACATGTCGGCATCGACCTTGGGTGGGGACATGTCCACTGAGGCCTCGATGGTTTTGTCGGTGGCCAACACACCAAAGGACGGCATTTTGAACTTGGGCATCTTGAACTTACTGTCTTTGGCGGTCACATCCTTGTCGCCTAGAGACAAGTCTCCATCCAACTTCGCTCCCAGAGCCTCAACGTCCACCTGCACATTGGGCAGAGACACATCCACGATGGGGGCAGTCACCTCCTCCCGCTTGGGGCCTTTCAGGTCCACGTTGGGGCCCCTAATGTCCACCTTTGGCATCTTGAAACTGGTCATTTGTACCCTGGGCAGCTGGCCTGTTAGGTCAGCTCCAGCAGCCACTTCCAGCAACTCTCCCTCAGTCATCTGACCCTCATGAAGCTGCATGCCTAACTTGCCATCCTGGACCTCAAGGTCCGTAGATGGGAGCTGAATGGTGAGATCAGTGGTGAGATCACCCTGGATAGAGGACAGGGACACATCAGCCTCAACCTTGAGCATGGACACATCCACTGAGGCCTCGGTGGATTTGTCAATGACAGATACCCCGAAGAATGGCATCTTGAACTTGGGCATCATGAACTTACTGTCTTTGATGGCCACATCTTTGTCAACCAGGGACAGGTCCCCTTCTAGCTTCACTACTGGAGCCTGAACAGCCACCTCCACACTGGGCAGAGACACGTCCACATCAGGGGTCATCATCTCCCCCTTGGGGCCTTTGGGGTCCACTTTGGGGCCCTTGATGTCCACCTTGGGCATCTTGAAGCTGGGCATCTGTACCTTAGGCAGCTGGCCTTTCATGCTTGTTCCAGGAGCCACTCCTGGCAGCTCTCCCTCAGGTATCTGACCGTCTGGAAGCCTCACGTCCAACTGGCCAGACTGGACCTTCAGGTTGTCAGATGGGAGCTGAATAGTGAGGTCAGTGGTCTTGAGGTCACCCTGGATACAGGGCATGGACACATCAGCCTTTACCTTGGGTGCAGACACATCCACCAAGGCCTCGATGGACTTGCCAGGGGCCGACACCCCAAAGGATGGCATCTTGAACTTAGACATCTTGACCTTATTGTCTTTGGTGGCTACATCCTTGTCGCCCAGAGAGAGGTCTCCCTCCAGCTGCAGGACCTCCAACCCGGCTGCTGGCACCTGCACATCCACCTCCACACTGGGCAGAGACACTTCCATGTCATGGGTGGTCACCTCCCCCTTGGGACCTTTCAGATCCATTTTGGGGCCCTTGATGTCCACCTTTGGCATCTTGAAGCTGGGCATCTGTACCCTGGGCAGCTGGCCTTTCAGGCTGGCTCCAGAAGCCACTTTCAACAGCTCTCCATCACACATCTGACCCTCAGGAATCTGGATGCCCACCTTGCCAGTCTGGACCTGAAGGTTAGCAGATGGGAGCTGAACAGTGAGGTCAGTGGTCTTGACGTCGCCCTTGACAGAGGGCAAACACACATCAGCCTCAGCCTTGGGTGCAGACACATCCACTGAAGCTTGGGAGGTTATTCCAGTGACAGACACCCCAAAGGATGGCATCTTAAACTTGGGCATCGTGAACTTACTATCTTTGGTGGCCATGTCCTTCTCAACCTGGGACAGGTCCCCCTCCAGCTTTGCTACTGGAACCTGAACGTCCACCTCCATACTGGGTAGAGACATATCCACATTCAGGGTGGTCGCCTCTCCGTTGGAGACTTTCAGGTCCACTTTGGGGCCCTTGATGTCCACCTTGGGCATCTTGAAGCTAGGCGTCTGCACATTGGGCAGCTGGCCTTTCATGCTTGCTCCAGCAGCCACTCCCGGCAGCTCTCCCTCAGGTATCTGACCCTGTGGAAGCTTCATGCCCACCTGGCCAGCCTGGACCTTCAGGTCGGTGGTTGAGAGCTGAACGGTGAGGTCAGTGGTCTTGAGGTCGCCCTGTACGGTGGGCATGGACATGTCAGCCTGTACCTTGGATGTGGACACATCCATTGAAGTTTCAATGGACTTGCCAGGGGCCAACACTCCAAAGGACGGCATCTTGAACTTACTATCTTTGGTGGCCATGTCCTTGTCACACAGAGACAAGTCTCCCTCCAGTTGCGGGACCTCCAGCTTGGCTGCCTGCGCCTGCATGTCCACCTCCACAGTGGACAGAGACACGTCTCTGTCAGGGGTAGTCACCTCCCCCTTGGGGCCTTTCAGGTCCACTTTGGGGCCCTTGATGTCCACCTTGGGCATCTTGAAGCTGGGCATCTGTACTCTGGGCAGCTGGCCTTTCAGGTCGGCTCCAGCAGCCACTTCTGGCAGCTCTCCCTCAGTCATCTGACCCTCATGAAGCTGCATGCCCACCTGCCCAGTCTGGACCTGAAGGCCAGTGGATGGGAGCTGAACGGCGAGGTCAGTGGTCTTGACGTCGCCCTCGACAGAGGGCAAGCACACGTCGGCCTCAACCTTTGGTGCAGACACATCCACTGAGGCCTGGGTGGTTATTTCAGTGACAGACACCCCGAAGGATGGCATCTTGAACCTGGGCATTGTGAACTTACTATCTTTGGTGGCCACATCCTTCTCGACCTGGGACAGGTCACCCTCCAGCTTTGCTGCCGGAGCCTGAACATCCACCTCCACACTGGGCAGAGAAATTTCCACATCAGGGGTGGTCACCTTCCCTTTGGGGCCTTTCAGATCCACTTTGGGACCCTTGATGTCCATCTTGGGCATCTTGAGGCTGGGCATCTGAACCTTGGGCAGCTGACCTTTCAATCTGGCCCCAGAGCCCACTCCTGGGAGCTCTCCCTCAGGCATCTGACCCTCCTGAAGATTCACGCCCCTCTGACCAGCCTGAACCTTCAAGTCAGCAGATGGGAGCTGAATGGTGAGGTCAGTGCTCTTTAGGTCGCCCTTAATACAGGGCAGGGACACGCCAGCATCAACCTTGGGCACAGACACATCCACTAAAGCCTCCATGGTTTTGCCAGTGGCTGATACACCGAAGGAGGGTATTTTGAATTTGGGCATCTTGAACTTACTGTCTTTGGCGGTCACATCCTTGTTGCCCAGAGACAGGTCTCCCTCCAACTTTGCTCCCAGAGCCTCAACGTCCACCTGCACACTGGGCAGAGACATGTCCACATCACGGGTGGTCACCTCCTCCCCTTTGGGGCCTTTCAGGTCCACTTTGGGGCCCTTGATGTCCACCTTTGGTATCTTGATGCTGGGCATCTGTACCTTGGGCAGCTGGCCTTTCAGTCCAGCTCCAGCAGCTACTTCTGGCAGTTCTCCATCAGTCTTCTGATCCTCATGAAGCTGCATGCCCAACTCGCCAGCCTGCACCTCAAGGTTGGTGGATGGGAGTTGAACAGTGAGGTCACCCTGGATAGAGGGCAGGGACACATCGGCCTCGATCTTGGGCGTGGACACATCCACCGAGGCCTCGGTGGATTTGTCAGTGACAGACAGCCTGAAGGATGGCATCTTGAACTTGGGCATCTTGAACCTACTGTCTTTGGTGGCCACATCCTTGTCGACCTGGGACAGGTCCCCTTCTAGCTTTGCTACTGGAGCCTGAACATCCACCTCCACACTGGGCAGAGACACATCCCCATCAAGGGTGGTCACTTCCCCCTTGGGGCCTTTCAGGTCCACTTTGGGGCCCTTGATGTCCATCTTGGGCATCTTAAAGCTGGGCATCTGAACCTTGGGCAGCTGGCCTTTCAGGCCAGCTCCAGCAGCCACTCTCGGAAGCTCTCCCTCAGTCATCATACCCTCATGAAGCTGCACATCCACCTGCTCAGTCTGGACCTGAAGGTCAGTGGATGGGCGCTGAATGGTGAGGTCAGTGGTCTTGACATCACCCTTGACAGAGGGAAAGCACACGTCAGCCTCAACCTTGGGTACAGACTCATCCATCGAGGCCTGGGTGGTTATTCCAGTAACGGACACCCCGAAGGATGGCACCTTAAACTTGGGCATTGTGAACTTATTATCTTCGGTGGCCACATCCTTCTCGACCTGGGACAGGTCACCCTCTAGCTTCTCTACTGGAGCCTGAACATCCACCTCCACACTGGGCAGAGACATGTTCATGTCAGGGGTGGTCACCTTCCCCTTGGGGCCTTTCAGGTCCACTTTGGGGCCCTTGATGTCCATCTTGGGCATCTTGAAACTGGGCATCTGAACCTTGGGTGGTTGGCCTTTCAGTCTGGCTCCAGAGCCTACTCCCAGGAGCTCTCCCTCAGGCATCTGGCCCTCCTGAAGATTCACACCGCTCTGACCAGCCTGGATCTTCAAGTTCGCGGATGGGAGCTGAACAGTGAGGTCAGTGCTCTTTAGATCGCTCTTGATAGAGGGCAGGGACACATCAGCATCGACCTTGGGTGTGGACACATCTACCGAGGCCTCGATGGTTTTGCCAGTGGCCAATACACTGAGGGACGGCATTTTGAATTTGGGCATCTTGAACTTACTGTCTTTGGCGGCTACATCCTTGTTGCCTAGAGACAGGTCTCCCTCCAGCTTCGCTCCTATAGCCTCAACGTCCCCCTGCACACTGGGCAGAGACACGTCCATTTCAGAGGCAGTCACCTCCTCCCCCTTGGGACCTTTCATGTCTACTTTGGGGCCCTTGATGTCCACCTTTGGCATCTTAAAACTAGGCATCTGTACTCTGGGCAGGTGGCCTTTCATTCCGTCTCCAGCAGCTATTTCTGGCAGCTCTCTGCCAATCATCTGACCCTCATGAAGCTGCATGCCCAACTCGCCAGCCTGCACCTCAAGGTTGGTAGATGGGAGTTGAACGGTGAGGTCACCCTGGATAGAGGGCAGGGACACATCGGCCTCGATCTTGGGCGTGGACACATCCACCGAGGCCTCGGTGGATTTGTCAGTGACAGACAACCCAAAGGACGGCATCTTGAACTTGGGCATCTTGAACTTACTATCTTTGGTGGCCGCATCCTTGTCGACCTGGGACAGGTCCCCTTCTAGCTTTGTTACTGGAGCCTGAACATCCACCTCCACACTGGGCAGAGACACATCTCCGTCAGGGGTGGTCATTTCCCCCTTGGGGCCTTTCAGGTCCACTTTGGGGCCCTTGACGTCCACCTTGGGCATCTTGAAGCTGGGCATCTGAACCTTGGGCAGCTGGCCTTTCACTCTTGCTCCAGCAGCCATTCCTAGCAGCTCTCCCTCGGGTATCTGACCCTCTGGAAGCTTCATGTCCACCTGGCCAGCCTGGAGCTTCTGGTCAGTAGATGGAAGCTGAACAGTGAGGTCAGTGGTCTTGAGGGCACCCTGGACAGTGGGCACACACATGTTGGCCTTTATCTTGGGTGCAGACACATCCACAGAGGCCTCAGTGGACTTGCCAGGGGCTGATACCCCGAAGGATGGCATCTTGAACTTGGGCATCTTGAACTTACTATCTTTGGTGGCCACGTCCTTGTCACCCAGAGACATGTCTCCCTCCAGCTTCAGGCCCTCTAGCCTGGCTACTGACGCCTGCACATCCACCTCCATACTGGACAGAGACACGTCCACATCAGGGGTCGTCACCTGCCCCTTGCGGCCTTTCAGGTCCATTTTGGGGCCTTTCAGGTCCACTTTGGGGCCCTTGATGTCCACCTTGGGCATCTTGAAGCTGGGCATCTGAACCTTGGGCAGCTGGCCTTTCAGGCCAACTGCAGCAGCCACTCTTGGCAGCTCTCCCTCGGTCATCAGACCCTCATGAAGCTGTACACCCACCTGCTCAGTCTGGACCTGAAGGTCAGTGGATGGGAGCTGAATGGTGAGGTCAGTGGTCTTGACGTCACCCTTGACAGAGGAAAAGCACACATCTGCCTCAACCTTTGGTGTGGGCACATCCACTGAGGCCTGGGTGGTTGTTTCAGTGACAGACACTCCGAAGGATGGCATCTTGAACTTGGGCATCTTGAACTTACTATCTTTGGTGGCCACATCCTTCTCGACCTGGGACAGGTCTTCCTCCAGATTTGCTGCTGGAGCCTGAATGTCCACCTCCACACTGGGCAGAGACACATTCATGCCAGGGATGGTTACCTTCCCCTTGGGACCTTTCAGGTCCACTTTGGGGCCCTTGATATCTACCTTGGGCATCTGAACCTTGGGCAGCTGGCCTTTCAGGCTTGCTCCCGCAGCCACTTCCGGCAGCTCTCCCTCAGGTATCTGACTCTCTGGAAGCTTCACACCCATCTGGCCCACCTGGGCCTTCAGGTCGGCAGATGGGAGCTGAACGGTGAGGTCAGTGGTCTCGAGATCATCCTGGACAGAGGGCAGGGACATGTTGGCCTCGACCTTGCTTGTGGACTCGTCCACCAAAACCTTGATGGACTTGCCAGGCACTGACACCCCAAATGATGGCATCTTGAATTTGGGCATCTTGAACTTACTGTCTTTGGTTTCCATGTCCCTGTCACTTATGGACAGGTCTCCCTCTTGCTGCAAGCCCTGCAGCCTGGCTACCGGCACCTGCACGTCCACCTCCATGCTGGGCAAAGCCATGTTCACGTCAGGGGCGGTCCGCTCACCCTCGGGGCCTTTCAGATCCACTTTAGGGCCCTTGATGTCCACCTTGGGCATCTTGATGCTGGGCATCTGAACCTTGGGCAGCTGGCCTTTGAGGCTGGCACTGGCAGCCACTCCTGGCAGTTCTCCCTCGGGCATCTGGCCCTTTGCAAGCTTCATGTCCACCTGGCCAGCCTGAACCTCCAGGTCAGTGGATGGAACAGTAAGGTCAGTGGTCTTGAGGTCGCCATGGACAGAGGGCAGGGACATGTCAGCCTCGACCTTTGGCTCAGACAATTCCTCTGAGGCTCCAATGGACTTGAGAGGGGTCGACATCCCAAAGGACGGCATCTTGAACTTGGGCATCTTGAACTTACTATCTTTGCTGGCCATGTTTTTGTCAACCAGGGAGAGGTCCCCCTCCAGCTTGGCTCCCAGAGCCTCAACATCCACCTCCACACTGGGCAGAGACACCTCCACATCTGGTGCAGTCACCTCTCCCTTAGGGCCTTTCATGTCCACTTTGGTGCCCTTAACGTCCACCTTTGGCATCTTGACGCTGGGCATCTGCACCTTGGGCAGCTGGCCTTTTAGGCCAGCTCCAGCAGTCACCCCTGGCAGTTCTTCCTCAGGCATCTGGCCCTCTGGAAGTTTTACACCCACCTGGCCAGCTTGGACCTCAAGGTTGGTGGATGGGAGCTGAACAGTGAGGTTAGCGGTCTTGAGCTCGCCCTTGAGAGAGGGCAGGGGCACTTCAGCCTCGACCTCAGCTTCTGCTGAGGCCTCGATGGATTTTCCAGTGGCCGACACCCCGAAGGATGGCATTTTAAACTTGGGCATCTTGAATTTACTGTGTTTGGTAGCCATGTCCTTGTCAACCAGGGAGAAGTCCCCCTCCACCTTCGTTTCCAGAGCCTCAACATCTATCTCTACACTGTGCAAAGACATGTCCACGTCAGGGGTGGTCACCTTCCACTTGGGGCCTTTCAGGTCCACTTTGGGGCCCTTGATGTCTACCTTTGGCATCTTGAAGCTGGGCAGCTGGCCTTTCAGGTCGGCTCCAACAGCCACTTCTGACAGCTCTCCCTCAGACAACTGGTCCTCTGGAAGCTGCACGCCCACCTGGTCAGCCTGGACTTGAAGGTCAGCAGATGGGAGCTGAACAGTGAGGTCAGTGGTCTCGAGCAGGGACATGTCGACCTTGACCTTGGGTGCGGACATGTCAACCAAGGCTTCAGTGGTTTTCCCAGTGACAGACACCCCGATGGACTGCGTTTTGTACTTGGGCATCTTGAACTTACTATCTTTGGCACCAATGTCCTTGTCACCCAAAGCTGTGTATGTTTTTATTCTTCTTGTTTGTTGCCTTTTTTCTGTTGTTTTTATTGTGTTTTCTACTTCGTAGTAATTTGCATCCCCCTCTTCTTCCTCTTTGGGCCTTGCTGATATTTTTATGGTGTTCACTCTCGTTACCCCTGTCCCCCCGTGCATGTCTTCCCCTGTGTCTTTTTCCCTTCCTGCCTTTGTCTCTTTGTCAGGTGACCACCCAAAGGGTGGCGTTTTGAACGTCTGCACTTTGGCCTTTTGTGCTCTTTCCTCATCTGCTTCTCCTTCCTGCATCCTACCTTTGGTCTCCATGTCTGCTCCCCTGTGTTTTCTCTCCTCCAGGTGCCCAGTAAATTGCTGGGTGGACCCTGTGGCCCCCAGCCTCTTTGCCTCTCCTGCCTTTTCATCTTCAGGGCCAGACCCCTCTGCAGAGGCCACACCCCATCCTTTCCTCAGCTGGGAGGCAATAATGCCTCTTTCTTTCTCTAGAATTCTTTCTTTCGAAAATGCAAATTTTGGTGTCTTCAGATGTTGTATTCGGACCCAGGTTTCTGGTGGATAGATATGTGTGCTTTCTCCATCAGTGGTGGCTGGCAGGGCCAGTCTGGCAATCCCCATTTCCAGGCTCTGCCCTGCTGTGCTTTCCCTCTCCTGCCCTATTCTGGATTTTCTCTGTGTCAGAGCCTCTCCCTCGGCTGTCCCCTCCTTTGTCCTCCCCTGGCATCTGGCTGGGGGGCCTGGCTGTCCCCGGAGGGCTCCCGTGCCCAGCTCTGGGGGCTTCAGCACAGTCCCAGCCTCTTGTGCTGGTCCTGCCTCCTCTGTCCTCCCATGGGATGCTGCCCCAGTGTCCTCCAGGCTGTCCCCTCTGGGCCCTGAGCCTTGCACGACCCCAGCAGTTTCCCGCCAGCTCTGAGCCCCTGCTGTAGTGGGGCTCTGCCCCACGCCTGTCCTGAACCTCAAGCTCAGGAACCGCCTTCTACGCGGGGTGCCTGGCCCTGCCTCCTGCTCCAGGTGCTCGGCTGCAAGCTGGGCCTCTGTGTCTGTGCTCGTGGGGGACACACTGGGCATGTCCTCATGTTCATGGGCCTCTGAAGAGCTGCGTGACCTCCGGGGCCCTGACACCCGCTTGGCCTTTATTGCTTGGAATTTGGGCCAGGAGAACCTCTCCCTCTGGGGTTGCCTGCCTCTCCCCACCCTGGGCTTGGAAATGAGTCTCTCTTGGTCTCCATCATCTTCCAGTGTCTTCATAGGGGTCTCTCTGCACTCATCAGCGACAAGCTCGTTCTGAAACACAGGGAGAGGGAACTTATAGGTGCCAATATAAGAAGCTTGGGCCCTGGGCTTGGGGACAGAGGGGTGGCTGTCCCAACCCAATTCCGGCTTCAGCCAGGTGGCAGTGAGGTCTGAGTCTCCCCCTCTCCCCCCACACCCCGCAAGGTATGACAGCTCACCTGCTCCTCCTGGCCCTTTGGGCCACGACAGGTGTCGCTGGGGGCCCACTCCTCACCCTGCCGGGCAGGCAGTGTCCGTTTGACTTTGAACTGAACCTTGTACGGCTCTGAGTACTGAAGGATTTTGAGAGCATCTTCATATTTAATGTTGTCAAAGAATATGGTGGCACTCAGGAGCTGATCACCTAGAGGAGACAAAAAGCTGACTTAGTATCCCTTTGCCTTGAGGTGCCCATGCGCTGTGAGTGGGGTGGGAGCCACTGAGCCTGCCCATAGCTGCCCTTTACCGAGCACCTCAGAAAGGCAGGGGTCATCCCACTTCCCCCAGGGCAGAGGATGGCCCCGGCCTGGAGCAGCTGAGCAGGGATATGAAAGGGTCACCGTAGGCTCTAGGTGTGCCCTCCCCCAGGCCTCTTCCATCCCCAGGGATGGCCTAGCCATGCACCTTCTTTTAAGCTGAAGAGTTTGGCAGCTGAGGAATCCTTTAGCACTTGCTTGACAAAGATTCCGGTGTCCCCACCACCTGTGACACTGTAGCCGCTGGCTCCTGCCTCTGCCTCTGTCTTCAGGGTCACCTCTGTGGCTTCCTGCAGGGACTGGGGCAGAAGCACACGAGGGCCCTGGTGAGCATGTGCCTCTCCAGCTGTGGCGTCACTGCTGGGCTGTCTCCTGAGCAGGGGCCTAGCTGCCTTCCCATCACCTGGGGCAGCACAGAGCAGGGTGGGGCACCCAGCCAGGTAGGCCCAGGTGGTTGTGCCCATGCTTTCAGGAAGCCAGCCAAGGAAGCCTCAGGTGGGGGCTGTCTCCTCATTCCCCGGCCTCCAACCTGCCAGACTTAGGAACTCCTGCCCACAGCCTGCCAGGCCCATGGGTCTGTGGAATAGTCAAAGTGTCCCCCCTGTCCCCGGCTCCTCTGGGCATTCTTCATAAACACTGGCACCGACTGCAAGCAGGGCACCTAGGGCTCAGACTAGAGAGGAACACAGACACCAAGGGACACAGCAGACTGGGCGCAGCCAACCAGGCCTCAGGCCAACAGGGCTGCCAGGCCCCAGGGCAAGAACAGGCAGCTTTGGTGGCAGCCTGGCCTCCTCACAGGACGCCAAGGCTATGTGGCCCGAGTGCTGCCTACCCCTTCATGCCTGTGCACAGCAGACACCAGCACCAGCACCTCCCCACCATGCAGAGGAGAGAAACAAGGTCCACCCGGCCAGGAGCTTGGCATTCCCAATAGCGGTGGGGGGAAAGTTTGGACCAGATTGCCAGACTTCCACCACCTTCCTGCCCCTCCCTGGGTGCAAAGACACAGCTTTCTTCTTCTTCTTTTTTTTCTGGCAGTTTTGGCCAGGGCCAGACTTGAATCCGCCACCCCGATGGATGGGGCCAGCGCCCTACTCCCTGAGCCGCAGGTACCACCCCCGCCATCCTTCTTGCTCCTCCCCTTCCTGCTCTGGCCTTGGACCCTCTGCCTGGAGCCTGTAAGGAGGGGGATCCCTCCTTGACCCTCAGCTCCTGTTGTACCTACCTCTGGACGACTCATCCTGAAAAATGTCCGTGAGTCCCCTGAATCCCGCTTCCACCAGGATCTCCGTCTCCCCGAGGAGACTTGCCTGCTCGGGGTATCTTCCTGCAGCCACAAGTGTGGATAATTAATGCATCTGTGAGCATGGGTCGGGCAGGACAGGTAGGGTGGCTCCAGGCCAGGAGACCTCAGGTCCGAGACCCTCCAAAGTGCAGCCATGTGAGTGTGGAGCTATGGCCTCAGAGTCTTGCACTTTCCTGCTGCCACACACGGCCCAGCCATGGCCCAGCCACAGGCCAAGGCTCCCACAGCAAACCCCTCACCAGCTGGAGTTTCACACGGAGGGAGATAAGAAATAAAAGACCCCCTTCGTGGAGGCAGCCATGGCTGTCTTTGTCTCCTCCAAGACAGTGCATGTGTCACGTAGGTCGTACGTGGCCACATCTAGGTCCCCTAGCCTCCTGCAGGGGAGCATGAAGTCTCTTCTCTGTCAGTGCACATGTGCACTCATAAGCACTGCAGGGTAGGTCCACCTCACTGCGTGTGGCCAGCAAAAGGAGACACCCCCGGGGGACACAGAGGAGTCAGACGGAATGGCTGGGTGGGCTTAGCTGTGGCCCACTGGGCAGCAGGGCAATGTGGCTACACAGACCAACGTGTGAGTTCCCCACATAGGGTGCTACAGGAGGAGACGTGGGTGCCTATGGCCCCATACCTACACCTGTCCTGGGCCAGTGGGGCTCTGCCTGGCTACTTACCTGGAGTCCAAAGTCGGTGACTTCACTTGCACATTCGTAAACAGGTGAAGACCCCTGTGGCCGTGGCCGAATGATCTCATCCACAGGCCCTTCGGTCACCTGGAAAAAGAAGTGAAACAAGTCATTTTCAGCCACTCAGGCTCTCTCAGAGGCCAGGAAAGGATGGGACCGGCAGATACCCAGGCCTCACTTACAGAGCGGTCGTCTTCGGTCTCTGCGTCTGGCTCCTCAGGCTGTAGCTGTCGGCCAGACACTGTGGGGAGAGGAGCTGTTAGTGACATAGGCCGGTGGGAGGGCCAGATGGGAACCTAGGGGCAGGGACCCAGGAGCGTGTGTATATCCAGGAGGTGGAGAGTCCTGTGCTGGACTGGACTGAGGGCAAACACAGGACAACAGAAGAGCCACAGCCATGGGCTGCGCAGGCTGCGACGTCAGGACAGAGAGCAGGGCGGTGGGACACATTTAGTCCCAGAGATTTACTAAGCAAAAGCAGATAATAACCACACCTTGGGTGACAAAAATCGAGAGTTGCTACAATATATTATCTAAAATGGCCAACATTTGATAAAAAATCACAAGTCTTACAAGAAACAAGAATCTGTGATCTATACTGAGAAACAAAGCAATTAGTAGAAACTGTGTCTAAATGTCTACAGATTTGTCAGTTTTAATACAGACTTCCAAGGAACTATTAAAAGTCTGTTCAAAACTCTAAAAGGAACCATGCTTAAAGAACTAGTGGAAAATGTGATGACAATGCTTAATAAAGAGAGAACTTTTTTTTTTTTTTTTAAGGAAAGCAAAAGTTGTGGAGTTGAAAATTTACTAGGGATTTGAGATACCAGAGGAAAGAATCTAATCTTGGGGATTAATAGAAAGCAACGACTTTGAAGCACAGAAGGGAAAAGATTGATTGAAGAAAAATGAACAGAGCCTCAGAGATGTGTGCAACAGCAGTAATCATTAGAGAAAGAAGCAGAGGAAACTGTTGGAGTAACGGCTAAAAACAATCTGCAGAATCCAAGAAGCTTAACACGCCCTAAGTAGGATGAACACAAAGAGACACACACCCAGACACATCATAGTCCAAACGCTCCAGAGAAAGAAACCTCACATAAAAGGCCCAAAGCACAATTAACACCTGCCTTTCATTAAAACTGTGGAGGGTAGAAAAAAGTGGAGCAATATATTCAAAGGCCTTAAAGCAGTGGTTCTCACTGTATTAAAGGGCCACAGGGAAGGTCGAGAATCATTGGCTTAAAGAAAAATGTTGCCAACCAAGAAGTTCACGTCTAGCAACTTATCCTTCAAAAATAAAGAAATTCTGGCTCGGCGCCTGTGGCTCAATGGGCTAAGGCGCCAGCCACGTACACCTGAGCTGGCAGGTTCGAATCCAGCCCAGGCCCGCCAAGCAACAATGATGGCTGCAACTAAAAAATGGCCAGGCGTTGTGGCAGGCGCCTGCAGTCCCAGCTGCTTGGGAGGCAGAGGCAGGAGACTCGCTTGAGCCCAGGAATTGGAGGTTGCTGTGAGCTCTGATGCTACAGCACTCAAGGATGACAGCTTGAGGCTCTGTCTCAAAAAAATAATAATAAAATAAAAAATAAAGAAATTCTCAAACAGCCAGGTACAGTGGCTCATTCCTGTAATCTTAGCACGCTGGGAGACCAACTCGGTAGGATTGCTTGAGCTCAGGAGTTCAAGACCAGCTTGAACAAAGTGAGACCCTATTTCTACTAAAAATAGAAAACTTAGCCACAGGTGGGAGTGGGCACCTGTCGTCCCAGCTACTCAGGAGGCTGAGGCAGGGAGAGCACTTGAGCCCAGGAGTTTGAGGTTGCAGTGAGCTATGATGATCCCATCACACTTTTATTTATTTATTTATTTATTTTGTGGAGACAGAGTCTCACTTTATCGCCCTCGGTAGAGTGCTGTAGTGTCACAGCTCACAGCAACCTCCAGCTCTTAGGCTTAAGCGATTCTCTTGCCTCAGCCTCCCAAGTAGCTGGGATTACAGGCGCCCGCCACAACGCCCGGCTAATTTTTGATGCAGTTCGGCCGGGGCCGGGTTTGAACCCACAGCCCTCGGTACATGGGGTCGGCGCCCTACTCGCAGAGCCACAGGCGCTGCCCCCCACCACACTTTTAGCCTGGGCATCCAAGTGGGACTCTGTCTTAAAAAAAAAAAATTCTCAAAGAAAGAGATCTGCTGGAAATGCTGGTATTTTTGACACAGGAGTCTGTCAGGGTCCATATTTGTCAGCAAATTAACAAACTTCTCTTTCCTTCTCTTCAAAAACAAAATATAGGGCAGGTGCCATGGCTCATGCCTGTAATCCCTGCCCTCTGGGAGGCCAAGCATTGGATTGGCTGAGCTCACAGGTTCGAGACCAGACTGAGCAAGAGTGACACCCCCATCTCTAAAAACAGCCAAGCATTGTGGTGGGCTCCTGTAGTCCCAGCTGCTTGGGAGGCTGAGGCAAGAGAATTGCTTGAGCCTAGGAGTTGGAGGTTGCTGTGAGCTGTGATGCCATGGCACTCTACCAAGTGTAACAAAGTCAGACTCTGCCTCAAAAAAATAAATAAATAAATAAATAAAAGATATAGATATATAATCATTCTAAAGACTTCACAAAATTATTTCTGTTCCATCATCTTCACCTATCTGTGGTTTGTTTCCCCCAAATGATTTATACTTTAAAAATAGAATAAAGACAGGGTTCAAAAACCTTCCTAAAATTAGCTAGCAGATCTGCATTATAGGCTTAAAGGAAAAAACTCCTTCAGGGTTAAAGGAAATGACATCAAACACTATCTCAAGGTCACAGAGAGAAATAGACTGCAGAAAATGGTCAACATGTGGGCAAATAGAAAAGACTCTATTGATACATATTTTTCTCATGTTATTTCTTAACTTGATTAGAAAACAAGATTGTATAAAACAAGGGTTGGCAGACTTTGGGTTTTTCTTTTTCTTACTACTTTTTAGAGACTGAGTCTTGCTCTGTCCCCAGGCTGGAGTGCAGTGGCACAATCACAGCTCTCTGTAGCCTCACATTCCTGGGTTCCAGACTTTCTTTTATAAAGGCTAACAGCAAGTATTTCAGGCTTCACAAGCACCAGCTCCCTGGTTGTGGCACAAAGCAGCTGTAGTTAATAGGTCAATGAGCAAGGGTAACTGTATTTCAACAGAATTTACTTATAAAACAAAGAGCAGGCTGGATTTTGAACACAGGCATAATCAGTGAGCTCCCTATGTAAGGCAGTAATTCTAACACCATATTGCTAGGATTGTAGCACATATATATGTGAAGATATTAGCCAAAAGCAAAGGAGGAGGAGACGCCGTCAGCCCCCCGTACCACGGGCTCTGCTCCTGTGGATTGGACCAACCACAGACCAAAAATGTTTTTTAAAAAACTGTGTCTGGGATGGTGCCTATGGCTCAAAGGAGTAGGGCACCAGCCCCATATACTGGAGGTGGTAGGTTCAAACCCAGCCCCAGCCAAAAACTGTACTGAATATGTACAGGTTTTTTTTCTTGTCATTATAGTTTAAACAAGACAGTATAACAACTATTTCCATAACATTTACATTGTAGTAGGTGATGTAAGTAACCTAGAGATTATTTACTACACAGGAGGGTGTGTAGTTCCCATGCTGACACTGTGCCACTTTACTCCGGCAACCCGGGAGTCCATGGACTTGGGCATCCGAGGGACAGGGCAACAGCAAGGAGTGACCAAGTGCGAGGTCAGTGTCTGCATTTACCAGAATTAAGCTGGGAGCAGGTGTGGGCACTGACCATAAATAAGGATAAGAGAATTCTGAGGGTGACAGAAATGTCCTGGAACCAGAGTGAGGTGACGGTTGTATGATTATAAAGTCACTAAAAATAATTGAATTGTATATTTACAACGGGGGGCTTTTATGGTTTATAAATTATATGTCTCAATGAAGCTGTAAAGGAAAAAAGATAATTAACTGCATGAAACTGTAGTAACTGACCCAGCAAGAAGACCCCTAAAGGCCCCTAACTGTTTCAGCCTGAGTCCCCGTCTGTCTCAAACCCCCCTTTTTGGTTGAATTCTGAGAACAGGTTTCTGACAAGGAAGTTCTCTGAGTTCCCTGACTCCCTAGCAATGTCTAAACACAATGATGAGATACTTACTTCAACCTCCCTGGCCAGCTAAACAATGGTAAAAACTCACTCAAGCAGAGATTCCCAGGAAACTGAGTTTCGCAGGTACTGGGCTTTCCAAGTTGTCCCCATGGTTACTGAGTTGGGGGGGGGGGGGGGGGGGGGGGGGGGGGGGGGGGGGGGGGGGGGGGGGGGGGGGGGGGGGGGGGGGGGGGGGGGGGGGGG
>CAUYON010120539.1:0-24344 GCA_963573935.1 Arctocebus calabarensis
ATATATATATATATTTTGTTTGTTTTTGCTTGTTTTTGAGACAGTCTCAAGCTGTTGCCCTGGGTAGAGTGCTATGGCATCATAGCTCACAGCAACCTCCAACTATTGGGCTCAAGCAATCCTCTTGCCTCAGTTTTTCTATTTTTAGTAGAGACAGGGTAAAACTTTTTGCTTAGGCTGGTGTCGAATCCGTGAGCTCAAGGTATCCACCCACCTTGGCCTCCCAGAATCTAGGATTAAAAGCATGAGCCACCGTGCCTTTTGACTATGTTTGTATTCAAGTAGAATTACAAATAAGCTAATGGACTTGTATAAGTTGTGTTTGTTCATGTGTGATCAGGGGCTCACCCAGTGAGAGAGAGTAGAAGGTGAATCAAGAGAGAGTGAAGATGAATGGAAAAAATAAACTTCAGCTTTTTTAGTGCAATTGCACAAGTAGTTATTGAATTCTTTCTTTTCCTGAACCATAGTGTATGATAGAGATTTCCAAAAGGCATAAATGGTCCCACCCTATAGCATATACTCTGTAGCAGTAAATCAAATATAGTAGTAGGACAGAGTTGTAAAGGTACAGGGGAATTTATGAAATCTTGGAAATTCAGAAGACTTCCTGACATGAGTGTGATTAATCTTGACAGTTCAGCTTCAGAGGAAACTTCAGCACTTCAAAGTTTCCATGGGGGAGGAAGGATCTGTTCAAGTGTACTGGGCAAAACAAACAGAATAGGTGCATAAAAGCAGAGCAGCCTGGAGAAGCGTGTGTGTGTGTGTGTGCGTGTGCACACGTTGGAAATAGGTTGATATGATGAGCAAAGAGTGCAAGAAAATGTAATTAAAGACAAAGCAGGACACTTATATGTAAAAAGCAACCTTACATTTCATATATGTGATTCTGGAAGTTAGCAGATGTTGGTGTAGGATTTTAAGCAGAGGTCTAATGTAATAAGATTTTAGGAAGATTTCTCCAGGTCACGATGGAGTAGAGAACCAACTTGACCAGGCCACCTCCCACTCTAAGTAACCGGCAAGTTAAAGGTGATTTAGCAATATCCCTGTCTTTGAGTTCAAGGAAAGAAGCCCTTTCTTTGAACTAACTGAAATGCCTCTTGCCCTCACTTAAACCTATTTTTTCTTGTTGGATTCTTCAAATATTTGCTGTTGATGCATTAAGTTATACCTCTGGCTTATCTTTCTCTCCCTGAATTGAGAAGCCTTTCCCTTTTGATTTGCGAAGAACATACTTCACAGGCCTATTACCTGCTCCATAGAATGTGTACCTGATGGGAGATACTGCCATTACAGCTTTAAGACCTGCCTGCCCAAGGAGTTTTCAGAGATTAAAACAGAAGGAAATGCTTTTGCCCTAGAACAGAACAGGTTCAAATCCTTGTGTGTGCGGGCTTTTTATTATCGAATTTATTTCAGCTTGACATTCTTTATGTTGTTGTTTCCTTCTACCATCTTATAAATCCTTCTTGGGCTAGAAACACTTCCAAACACTTCAGAACCTAAACTGCCGAGCACTAAGCCTGTGAAATCAGGCCATCGTGGGACTGTTCCACATGTGAGGTTTGATCTTTTTGTTAACGTAAGAATTTGTTTTCCTCAGAACTAGAAAGGACTCTGTATATATAATAAATACAGTGCTTCCTTGGTATCCTTGGGGGATTGGTTCCAGGACACTTCCAGATACCAAAATTCATGGATGTTCAAGCGCCTGTTATAAAACGGAGTAGTATTTACATATAACTTATACACACCCTTGCATGCGCTTTAAATCATCTCTAGATTACCTAGTACAATGTAAATGCAATGTATCTAGCTGTTATACTATATAGGGAATAATGACAAGAAAATATAAAAGGAAAAAATCTGTACATATTCAGTACAGATGCAACCATGCACTTTTTTATTAATATGTGTTTTTGATCCACAGTTAGTTGAATCTACAGATGTGGTGCCCATAAAGAGGGCCAACTATAGTTTTACATGTACATATAAAAATGCTTTTATTGATAAACATGAAAGTCTTGTGTGAAAGGGAGGCATGTGGATTTTTTCTAATTTGTTTTAAAAAATAAAACATCTCTATAAAAATATTGAGATTAAGCCTGCATGCAGACATCATATACATTTTGAAGCATTCAATATCTGCCCCCAAATTTCTTAATTCGAATTTTCTTTCATCATTATAAAAATTACTATATTTACTCTTCAAATTATCCATTATAGGAAAAATAAGAGCAATGTGTCCTGCGTGGACAGATTGAACAAGCAGATACATGAGTCACTATGAAAGTGTGAGATAGGCTGTGTTATGGCCCATTATTTCACTATCAAGAATCACAGTGAGGGCGGCGCCTGTGGCTCAATGAGTAGGGCGCCGGCCACATATTCCAGAGGTGGCAGGTTCAAACCCAGCCCTGGCTAAAAACTGCAAAAACAAACAAACAAACAAAAGAATCACAGTGAACAGTGATTCTCTGATTCACCCATGCAAGCTTTACCTTCTGGACTTATCAGTCTTGCTGGGAAGGCTTCATTTGTTTCTGTCCATTCGGATTTTATGTTTCTTGATGTTTACATGTCTCAAAACTTCTGTAATGACCCTATTGATTGTTTATAATGCATAATCCACTTTGAGAGAAGAGAGTAAAGCAGCCAGTTCTGCTTAATTCAATAGGATACCTGGCTAGGTGCCCATACTCAGAGGCTGGAACACTAGTTCTATGCACCAGGGGTGGTGAGTTCAACCCAGCTAGGGCCTGCTTAACAAAAAACAAAAAACACATTATCTGAGCCCCAATGAGGAAGTACAGGTGTTTGAGGAACTAGAATATATTTATCGTGCTGGACACTTTTCTCTTTGAAATAACCTTGTAACTTACCCATTGAAGGGACCCTTTATTATATGAACAAAACAGCAGAAAATTTAATTTTTAATTAGGAGGTATTCAAATCATCTGGTTCATATCACGTCCTTTAGTGCATTGAATATAAACAGGCATATTTACCTAAATAATTCCTTTCTTTTTTGCCACCTCCGGTATATGGGGCTGGCTCCCTACTCCTTTGAACCACAGGTGCCACCCTAGATAATTCCTTTCCAGCAAAGCTAAATTTTACATAATGCCTATTGTTTTATGCATGTATACTACATTTTCTGAATCTTCTATTTTTACATTTCGTTCAAAAAAATCCATGGAAAACTAAATTTCAAACTATTCTACTCAAACTATTAATTTGAAATTTAAGCTAAATAAATAAAATATTGCCCTTAGAGCAATAAATGTCAATTTCTGGCTTAAGCATTAGAATCACCTGGAAAGCTCTGAAAAAAAAAAAAATACCATTGCATATGTCACACTCATTGGTATTTTTCTTTTTGTTCTTTTTAAAATTTAACTTTTAATTAAAATTATAACTATACATTTATGAGGTACAAGTGATAATTTGACATACAACATGGAATGCTTACATGCAACTGATTAACATAACCATCACCTCACTTATTTTGGGGTGATTTAAAATTTACTCTTAGTCATTTTGAAACCTATTCTTGCATTGCACACACAAAATCCCACACACTCATTGGTATTTTTCTGAAAATATACCAGGAGATTCTCACGTGCACACAGGTTTTAAAGCCACATCAGCAGAAGATTCTTTTGAGGTGCATGAGTTATGCAAAAAGAAATTTGAATAACTGTATGGGAAAAATATTTTCTTCGTGGCTTTACTTTATTTGAAGGTCTTAGATAATATGTGTAATACTATATAAAAAATCCCAAAGAAATCAACCTAAACTGAAGTTAATTTTAACAGCTAGCAAGAAATACTTGTCAGCATGACACTTTATTAGAAGTGGAGAGAAGCTGATCTCAAGTAGGATTCACCAGAAAGCTACTGAATTAAACTCCAGGACCTTGCAGACCCCTTCTAAGGCCACAAGAGGAGCCCTGGCAATGTGTTGATATGTTCATATATTTTTATAAGAATGAATCCACAAAAAATCATATGGTTTATCCACCGCTCTTTCCCCCATAGCGTTCGTATCACATTTTCCCCCAAGCCTGGTGGTGTCTGAGTCGTCAGGAACACTTTGAGGCTTAAACAAAGGGAAAGTTTAACTGAAGACACATTATTTTGGTTTATAGAATGTCTTTATATGCGTTCCTGTCATTTCTGTGTATACCTTAGTGATTTCTAGTTGTCCAGGTCCAGGAATGGCTTGCAGAAATCCCCTTACTGCCCACTGGACTGATTTAGACTAGAGACATGAAATTTCGGGGCTGATAAAAAAAAATCACATAATGACATAGATGAAAAACTGGGTAATGAATGTTGTCCATTCAAAGAGCATTTGTGATTAGTCACCGCACATGAAAACTTGGAATGACCTGAGGTCAGACATCTCATGTATGAAAGAAACTTAACAGAAGCTTTCCCAAGTTCAACAATAATTCCAGTCATAGATATGACATGACCAATCACAAACTGTTAAGATGAGAGAATCTTTTCAAACCTTTTAATAATGGATCTAATCAGCCAAGCTGGAGGAAAGATGAGATTATCCTTTTGTTTTCTATATAGAAAGTACTTTTCTTTCTTTCTTTTTTTTTTTTTTAGAAAGTACTTTTCTGAAACCGTTGTTAGATGAAAAGTTAAAGAATACAGGAATAAAACCACAAAAAAAGCAGGGGGAGGTGTATCATAGGTATGTCAGGAAGGTTTTTGTCATTGTTGCTGTTTATTTCTTTTCCTAAATCTTAGGATGTTTATAGACTTTCTCATTTTTTTATAATTTTTTTTTATTTCAAGTTAACATGAGGATACAAATTTTTAGATTACATTGTTCTTACTTCCAAGGTAACATTGCAGTTGAAAAAGCACCCCTCGGAGCTGGAAACCCTGGCATTGTGCACATTAGGTGAGGTCCTGCCAAATGCCCTCCTTCCTTCCACCAATTGTCCGCCCCCTTCCCCACCTCCCACCTCTTGCTACCCCCTTACTAGACTATGTTTGTCTTTTATTGTTCATATGAGCATGTAATTGTTTATATATTGCTTTCATAATAGTATTAAGTACATTGAATACTTGCTTTTCCATTCTTGAGATATTTTACTCAGAGGAATGTGATTCAACTCCATCCAGGTAAACACAAAAAATGTAAAGTCCCCATCTTTTTTATGGCTGAATAGTATTTCACGACATACATATGCCACAATTTATTGATCTATTCATAGGTTCATGGACATTTGGGTTGCTTCCACAACTTGGCAATTATGAATTGAGCTGCAATAAACATTCTGGTGCAAATGTCTTTGGATTTTTGTTCTTCTAGGTCAGTGGTTCTTAACCTTCCTAATGCTGCAGCCCTTTCATACAGTTCCTGTGGGTTGCGACCCACAGGTTGAGAACCACTATTCTAGGTAAATATCTAATAATGGAATTGCAGGATCAAATGGAAGGTCAATTTTTAGCTCTATGAGAATTCTCTATGCTTCTTTCCATAAAGGTTGTATTAGTTTGCAATCCCACCAGCAGTGTAGAAGTGTTCTCTAGATTTTTCTTTTGAATCACCTTTAATTTGTTGGGATTTCTTTTTCATTTTCATGTCTAATTTGTTTTGCTTTGTTTTTTTTGCAGTTTTTGGCCGGGGCTGGGTTTGAACCCGCCACCTCTGGCATACGGGGCCAGAGCACTACTCCTTTGCGCCACAGGCACTGCCCCCTTGCTTTGTTTTTTTAACAGAGATCCTCTCAAACTTGTATAAGCTTCATCCCCCACCTGGATTCATCGCTGCTTGAGGAAACTCATAAGTATTGCCTCATAATTACTTACACTAGAAACAGTCATATGATTCAAATTCCACCTTCCTCCCAAATTAAAGCACTAGTTACCTAAGAAAAAGAAGACCAAGAGTGAGAAGTAGATGTTGACAGTGGGGATAGACAGCTCAGTGGAAACTGAATATAAAGACAGAGATGCATTGGTCATAAATATCAAGGGGCTACACGATTAAGTCATTTTTATTATATTGTATATACACAATGGTGTGCAGCTTCAAAACAAATCATATTATACTGTATCATGACTGTCTGGCACCCAAGCAGAATCAACCAGACCAGCTAAGCCAAACAAACTACAAAGCGGGACATCAGCAAGTTGTACACCATAGGTGCTTCTGCCTTCCGTTCCAGCCCATGAGCCTCCACCAGAGTGTAACGTGGGACAACAGATCTGCAGGTCCTTGGCTCTCACTTCCCCAAGGGTCTCTTTTAGTGTCAGCTTCTCCCTAGGGTAGGTATGAGTCTAGTGCTTAAAGATATGTATTTTTGGTACAACATGGAATGTAAATAGAAACCAACTTCTCACAACAATGGAGGGAATTTTGTTCATGTGCAAATTTTTGCCTTTTGTACTGATTTTTCAACCTGAAATTTTTATTTTTAATTAAAATTTAAATAAATATTTTTATTTATAGATATGTATATATATAAAGAATAGGACGATGAAATCCCATTTTTTAAGTAAGTAGGGCAAGTGCCATATTTGCTTCATCTCTCTCCTCCATATCCATTTTAATTAAACTGTCACCACGTTACAGACATCATGACACTTCATCCATAATACTTCAAAACATAGCTTCTAAAATAAGGACAGACTCCTATATAACATGACTCCATTATCATCCTTATAGAAGTAACAGCAGCTCCAAAGCATGGCCCACACAATCCACATTCCAATTTCTTCAGTTGTCCCGTGCATAACTTTTAGAGCTAGTTTTTTCCAAACCAAGACCTAATCGGGTTTTGTGCATAGCATTTAGTTAATGTCTCTTTACTTGTTTTAGCCCTGATGATATTGACTTTTTCAGACACCAGGCTCCGTATCTTATAAAATCTCTCACATCCTGAGTTTATCTGATTGTTTCTTAGCACTAATTAACTTGTGGCATTGTCCCCTGCCTTTCCTGTAATGAGGAGATTAGATCTATACACTTGATAGATCCATACTCCATAAGTGATTCCAACTATTGACTTTGGAATATAATCTCCCCATAAGATGCATCTTTACTGTATTATCTCAACTCGTCTTCAATAGAACCCTGAAATTTCTATTCAGGCCACTGTCACTATGAAGGCCTTCTCCTTACTTGTGGGACAAATGTAACATAAGCAAGAGGCCTAGAGCCAAGAGAACACCTTGCAAACCTCAAAACCCTTACAAATCTTTAAAAACTTTTATTGAACATTCCCAAATGTCACCACACCTTGATTTTAGGAGTTAGGCCATTAGCCTACCAGCCATTCCATCTCACATCTCTCCACTGGTTTACCTTCCTCACTACTTTTCTCCAACCCAAAGTATGAAGCAACCTCCTTTTGTTTAAGACCCACCCATTCTCCCTCTTCTTTAATCCAACTCCCTGCTTTCTCCTCACATTATTCTTCTTTTCTAACGTCTTCAGCTTCTTCCTCTCCCTTAAGTCACCTGTCTCCCAGATTATGAGCATGTTCAAGCCTCTGCGTTCAGAATATATAATTCACCTATGAATGTTATATTGCAAGTTGTGAGAAGATCAAGTTGAAAGAAGTCTATGCTCATTATCTCTACTTTCTCACCTTTCCTCTCTCCCACAGCATTCCGGTTTCTGCCTCTACTGCTTCATTGGAAATACTTCCATCAGGATTACCAATGAACTCCATATTTAAGAAAATCATAAAGAACAGTTTTTACTGTATTACCAGCCAATGTTGATGACCCTGTGCTCTTTGAAATTCTTCTTTCCTTTGCTATTCATGGCCACAGCCTCTTGTTTCTCCCACACCATTTAGCTCAGTCTCCCAGAGCACTGTATTCTCAGATGAGCCCGAGAAACTGGCACTTTTTAGAGTTCAAGGTGATACTTTTCCTCTCTTCAATGACTATTGTCTGTATATTAATAACTTCCAAATTTATATCTCTCCAGAAGTGTTGACTTCTCCCTTCCTGAAAGTCTCAGAGGCATCTTAAAATTGACATGCCCCAAGCTCACCTCTTACACTCACCTCCTAATTCTCCTTCAGTTTTCCTCACCTCAGGTCCTTGTAACCACACCTGATGGCATCATATCTGAAACAAATACTCATTTAATACCATTGTTCACTCAAATGGAACTGAGGGAGGAAGCATCGTCTAGGGTGCAAAATAGAACATGAATGTGGAAAACACTCACCATTTGTTGAGTGTTGAAATATGCACCAGGTTCTGTATAGATGGTGTTCACAGGTGACCCCATTAACCCCCACAGCTCTGTGAAGGCCTGATCACGTTCATTTTGCATATGAGGAAGCCACTGCTCAAAGAAGTTAAGGAACAGGTCAAGGTCACCCAGATGGTAAGTGGCAGAGCAGAATTTAAATCTAGCCCTATCTTCCTTAAATGCCCTGAAGTACTCTATGTTCTTCTATTGTCACCTAATTATAAACTGAAACCTCATGTCTCCCCATCAGCATGGTTTCTCTCCTCTTTGTCCTGCCCTGACGTGGTTCTGAGGCACCAAACTGTGAGTTTGAAAGACATACAGTGATGTCATCCTATTTGGCTTCAAGGATCAGTACGGGATCTGCAAAACAAAAAGTTCCTCTCAAAAGGTGAAGATCGGAAGGCTTTCTGACCTGCCCAGGAGGGAAGGTTCCAGTGCTCTAAACCATACCAACGAATAGGGCCAATGCAAGTTCTGTGCTGGTTTTCTCCCAGGCATCTGCAAAGTCATTCTGCAAAGTGGGGTTAGCTAGTGAGAGAACAAGACGTATACACCCCATACTTTGGAGAGAATTGAGAGAAGAGAAAGAAAAGAACACTTTAAGAATTCCATCCAGGATCTTCTATCTTTTGTAAATTAGTATTAATGGCTTCTCATTTGAAAATTATCAAGCTGAGAAGCAAGGGTCAAAGGAAGCCATACCATCTGTTTACTTCAAGAGCCCTTGTATGCTTGAGAGAGAATTTCACTTTTTAATGACTTCCCTAGCCTTTTTTCACTTTTCAACATGAATTAAAAACATTCTCATGTGAGATATACCTTAGCATCACCCTAGTTTCCAAATAAGACTGTTTCAAGGGAAAATTTCCAAATGATTCAGGCCATTCCTGTCCCCGGGGATCTTACATTCTGCTGCCTCATGATTTTTACATTCCACTGAAAAGCAGAGAAAAATTAGGGAAGCAGAGATAAATGCAAGTTATAAATGCCGTGGGAGGAAAAAAAATGATTGAGATGGAGAGATGATTTCTCTAAAAGAGGTGAAATTTATCCATATGTGGATTATTTGACTTTATAGAAAATGAACAGCTTATACTTAGTATCAGGCTTGTTCTAAATCTCACAGTCTGTTACTGTTAACTCTGGGAATGCATATGCACCCCCTCCTGAACTCAGGGACCTTGACCTCTGATGGTATCCATCCTGTCTTCTCTTCTGAGGCTTCTTCACAGCTCTGAAACCTACAAAATCCTCTCTTACCTTAAAAATAGGCCAACAGAGCCACACAACCTATGTTGACCTTCATTTATCTCCTATTCTCCCTGTCAGCCAGATGTCAGGCTGCATTTGCTCTCTCGTCCCTCACCTCCCATTCAATTCTCACCTCACTGTCATCTGGCTAAGGTCACCAAATACCCTCCCACCTCCATTGCCAGATCCTGAGGACATGGCCGAATCCTTAGGTCACTGCCCATCCAGGGTCCTTTGAACCTTTGTCGTGCAGTATTAAAACTTCTGACTCATTCCTGTCCTTAAAAGCTCTGCTTCCTGGGCCTCTGTGATGCCACCTTTTCCTCCTTCCCCTCTACCTGTCATATCACCTTTTCCAGTTTATTGTCCTTTCCCTTGATCTTAAACACTCATGTTTGCTAGGATGCTTTCCCTGTTCCCCTTCTCATCTCATGCTACAGAATTTGTTGGAAAGCCTCTGCTATGGCCTCAGGTACAGTATATAAAGGTACGGATTTTCGGTTGAATTCTGGTTGCATCATCTATTGGCTGTCCGGCTTAAGCATGCCTACAAAGTAGGAGCACCCAAAGTTCTATCCTCTTAAGAATAGACATGATAATAAAACCTTGCTGGTAAGGGGACTGTGAAATGTACTGGAGTTACAATTGCTGCCCTTTCTTAGCCACCTCAGACCTGAAATGAGCGAATCAGGCCACACCATCTTCGTGGACCTTCCTCCATTTTAAATTCAACAGCTCAATGATAAAAGTTGAATGAAAAGGTAGAGATGTATAACTGTGCCCTCCTTGTGTTGCTCAAGGGATTGCTTGCTAGTGTCTACTAAAAGGAGGTGCCAATCCTATCAAATATCTAGAATGAATCTCATCTAAATCCACCCTGCAGGAGAAAGGGATTTCTCATTATATGGACCAGGAAGGCATAAGGTGGGTACATGAATTATGTTCATCTCATGGCAATACTTAGTGGAGTGAACACCACTCCAAAGGACAGTGCTTACTGGGCCACTGTCCTTTGGAGTAGTGTTCACCCTCCAAAGGACAGTGCCCCTCACATGCTTCTGGAAAAGAAAGGGTCAGCATTTACTTTGCAAAAGCAATACTTAAAGTGTGCTTTACAAAGACTGAAAAAACTAACAAAGAGATACCAACCACACCCCTTGGATCCACTGGTCCTATTCTATTCAGGCAGAAACCCCAAACTGCTCTTAGACTATTACATTATAGGGCGGCACCTGTGGCTCAGTGGGTAGGGCACTGGCCCCATATACCGAGGGTGGCGGGTTCAAATCCGCCCCTGGTCAGCTAAGACAGCAGAGACAACTGCAACAAAAATAGCTGGGCATTGTGGCAGGCACCTGTAGTCCCAGCTACTCGGAGGCTGAGGCAAGAGGATCGCCTAAGCCCAAGAATTAGAGGTTGCTATGAGCTGTGATGCCAGAGCACTCTACTGAGGGCGACAAAGTGAGACTCTGTCTGAAAAAAAAAATATTACATTATAGGATTTCCATCTATTCTGTCACTAGGGTCTGCCTGTGGGTGTTCCATCATTCATTCATGCTAAAGAGTCCCACCAATTAATTCTCAAGTGACTGCTGTGTCTGTTCCAATGACTGTGCTAAGTATTGGAGATAAAGTGGCAAATAAGATAGGCATGATCCCTGTTCTCTAGAAGCTTCATTCTGATGGGGAAAGAGGAAAAACTTAATGTGTAAGATCCAAATTCTAAGAAGGATATAGCCATACCCAGACCAGACTGAAAGTCAAAACCAGGGGCAGAAGGAGATGCTGTCTTCAAGTTGCTGAAAGCAGGCAGAATTCCGGGAGCAGACTGAGGGAGGAGAGAGAAAGAGGAGATAACAGAGGGCCTACCTGAGCATTTACTACTGTGCAAGCCATTCTTCCAGGAACAGCAAATTTAGTGTTGCTAGAACTTTCCACAGTATTTTCCAAACAGTATATCAAGAAACCCACTTAGGACTTGTGATCAACATTGCTTAATGATACAATAGACTTAGCCAGAATAGAAAATAGCAGATTGGCTTGGTGCCTATAGCTCAGTGGCTAGGGAGCCAGCCATATACCCTGGAGTTGGTGGGTTCAAATCCAGCCCAGACCTGATAAACAACAATGGCAACTACAACAAAAAAATAGCCAGGCATTGGGGCAGGTGCCTGTAGTCTCAGCTACTTGGGAGGCTGAGGCAAGAGAATTGCTAAAGCCCAAGAATTAGAGGTTGCTATGAGCTGTGACACCACAGCACTCTGCTGAGGAGGTCATAATGAGACTGTAAAAAGAGAGAGAGAGAGAGAAAATACCATACTGCATGGCACCAGGTAGGGATGAATATTATGTGTGGAACCTGCATTTCCCTGGTGTGCTCACCTGTGCATTCCTGTGTAAGTTCAGGGTTTCTCTCCCTCAGCACTGTGGATGCTCTGGACCCCACAGTTCTTTGCTGCAGAAGCTGTCCTACCACGGCGGTTTAGTAGCAGTATTCCCAACCTCTCCCAGATGCCCAGATGCTGAGTTTTTCCTCGCTTTGTCCCACTGCCCCAACAAAAGTACCATTAGGCAGACTTCATTGTGTTTTTCCTGCTCGTTTGCCTGTGGGAGAATGGGAAGTCTTTCAAATGGGCCACACTTGTAGCCATTGTGGTTCTACATTCCTCCCCCAGGACCCACCAGATGATAATGAAACTGTGGTATATCTGCGCAGGCTTTTCAGAACATTTGCACTCTTGAGTCCCTTAACAAGCCCCTGGGGAGGGGAAAGAAGGCAGAAGAAATACACACGCACACATACACAACTTTAAATAACTAACTACTACAGCTGGTCACCCTTAGGGGTTATTATATACATGATCTCATTTAATCTTCACAGAAGCCCTAGAGAGCTGCTATGCTGATTCACACTCATAAAACAAGGAAATTGGAACTTACCCAGCTGGTGCATATTGGAGTCAGGTTCATTTACTCATCTCTTTGATGGTGCTCAGAACACACTACCCTAAAATATGGCACCTTGGCATACTGAGTATTTTAAGTTGAAGAAATCTGAAAAACCACTGAAGCAGAATGGTCTCTCAGATCTTCTCCCACTCCTCTCCTCCGAAGTAGGTCATAAAATCTTGAAACCATTTTCTGGTTTTCTCCCTTGTTGCAGGTCATAAAACTTTGGGTGGGGAATGCCCTTCTCGTAAGGAAAATGCCTTCCTCATAAGGAAAGGAACAATTATCCCTGTAGACATTGGGACATGGAGAAGAATCTGGACAAACAAACCTTGCAAAGCTCCCCCCCTTTATTACCATTAGATTGTGCCCCTTCATTCTCTGATCATAATTCTCCATGATGGTTCATATCCTCATCAAACCTCATATATAAAAATGCACAAGTAGGTCTATAATCCTAGCACTTTAGAACCCAAGGCAGGAAGATTGCGTGAAGCCAGGAGTTTGAGACCAGTCTGACCACATAGTGAGACCCCTAATTCTACAAAATATACGTACCTATGTATAAAAAGCAATTACCTGAGTGTGGTGGTTGCTACTTGGGAAGCTGACATGGGAGGAACACTTGAGCTCAGGAGTTGGTGGCTGCAGTGAGCTATGATCACACCTCCTCACTCTAGCCTGGGCAACAGAATAAGACCCAATCTCCAAAGAAAGAGAGAGGAAAGGAGAGGAGAGGGAGGAAGTGAGGGAGGGAGGGAGGAAGGAAGGAAATACACAAGTTTACCTATTTGAGTCTTGAGTGAATGAAGTGAATGAAGGCTCCCATGCTACATGAAACTGATTAAATAAATGTGTAAATCTTTCTCCTGTTAATCTGTATCCATTTTATTTTCAGATCCAGCTGGAGACCCTAAGAAAGTTGGGAAAAAACCATTCCTTCCCTACAGTTTCTTGCAAGCATGGGGAGACAGCTAAGACACCACACTTGCTTTGGAGCCCTCAGACAAAACCCTAAAATAACTGACAAAAAGCAAGTGAAGGTAAAAATCTCACCAAGGTCAGCCCTCCTGGATCTGAGTCTGCAGTGCCTGGTCAGGAGAGGAGGGTAAACATTTCTCTGTGTTCCTTCCTTTCCAAATTTAGATTTCAGGACAAAAAAATGTTCATTTGGATTGTGACTCTGACAGCTTCTATGTGATTGATGTAAAACCTACTACATTCAGTAAATCTGTGTGCTTCTCTCTTGTTAATCTGTGTTTAGCTACAGGGCCTCAGTTGTGACCCTAGAGATGGGGAAGGAAAAGGTATCTTTTTCTCCCTCCTCCACACAACCAGCAGTTCTTTGAGACCTGTGAGCCAAGCATTGTTCTAGGTCCTGAACTCCATGGCACCTCTGTGCTAAGGGAGTGAAAATGATATCATATAGAGCAAAAGGCTGCTCTTACACAACCTGCATTACAAGCAGTGACCAGAAAGAAAATGAAGACCACCCTCATTAACTTCCAAACAATTCGCACATAGGTGATATAAAAAGAATAACGAAATATGTACCATAGTCATCAAGGATTCTGTCAGAAATCCCTGTTCTGAATTTTCTGCCTTCCGTGCCAGGTAAAGCCTCCTTCGTGAAGGAGTAACTTTCTGAGCCCCTGTTTAATGCATCTCAGAGAAGAGACATCTGCCAGTAGTGACCCAGGCTCAGAATATAAGCCTGGCCTGCTCTGCTGGGCCAAGCGGCCCAGTTATCCACACTCCTGGGAGGCCATCCTGGCCTGCATTTGCCACCCCCCGCAAGGGCTGCAGTTTTTGTGATAACCTATCCTGTTAGGACACACACAGCCCTCTGCTGTGCCTGTCACTTTCCAGCGTGCATGCCTTTCTCTTTTGGCCTGGGGGAAAACAGCAGGCTGAGATAGTTGCCTTACTGTTATTATTATGGGGAAGGAAACGTCTCTCAATTGGGGAAGAGAGGTGAGCAGAGTGTTCCATGTTAACCACTTTAGAGACCAGAGAAGGCGTGCTCCTGCATGTCCTCCCACTGGGTCCCCACGTGCAGAAGCACTGCCAAAGGGAGTCAACGGCATTTGGATCCTATAAAAAAGCGACTTAGAACTGCTAATGTGCAGCAAGATAATGAAGGGAGGCCAGGAAGCGCTCGGGAAAGTGATAATAGGGAAATTATGACATCTGTGGCCCCATTTGGTCTCTAGTCAATAAAGCACACAGCCCAAATAACTCTCCCATTTCCCCAGAACTGTGGGAAACAGGGCTGGCCCCACTAATGGGAAAGGTTTGTAAAAATCACATGTAAACACCCCTGTTCCAGCTCACACTCAGGTTAATCTGGCATCACCTTCCCTCCTCACCCTTAACGATACAAGCGCCAAGGTAATCGGAGGGCGCTTGTTCACAGACCTCATGCTTTATACAGAGGGTGCCAAAAAGAAAAAGTATACACATTTTAAGAAAGGGAAAATCTGTATTAAACTTGTAATACTCAATATAGGCCAATAACAAAAGATGAATGCGAAGTCATGCTGAGTACCTCTTGTAATTTCAGCAGTCAAACATGCCTTGAGTAGTACAAATTTGATAGCTTTTTTCCCCTTTCTTAAAATGTGTATACATTCTGTTCACACCTTCTGTACACGCATATTTGCCTGCTTCTGTGGCCATTTTACAGACATATTTACATGCTATACAGGATTGTTTTCTTCCGTCTAAGCCTTAACTTAAAAGGAGAGGGCTGCTCTCTTCAAAACCACATTGCAAACATTCAACAGAACTTTTTCAGAACTGAACATTTATGTCTCTCTTTCCTGACCTAGCCCCAAAATGAGGCACTTTTCTTCTATTGAGAGAGGAGAGGAGCTTTCTCAGCTCAGGAAGAGTGAGTTAGACACAGACAACAGTGATAGAGTCTTTGAAAGCACTAAGGGAAAGACTTACACTCTGCAAGCAATCCTTTTTTTTCCTTTTTAAAAGAAGTTTCATGGCATTGAAATGAAAGCCTTTAGTAAAGAAAAAAAGAAAAAGAGCACAACTCAAAAGCAAAGACTTGGGTTTGGGGAGAGTGAATGAGCCAATCATATTGTCATGAATGTGCAGAACGAACTCTTTATTCCTAGAGATCAAAACAGGAGTAACCTGAGCAGTCCTCCACCATCCTGACATCTCTGCAAATGGGAACAGGTTGACCGTGTAAACAAAAATGAGGATGGTTGTCTATATGACATATACTTCTAATCAGCTAACACAATGGTAATACTTCTTCAACTGCAACATGAATTTTATTTTAATCAACCAGAAGAGAGAATACAATAATCCCACTTTAAGGTAGTGTGCCTTGAAAACAAAATGCATGTCAAATGGTTTCTCTTTATCCTACCAATCAACAGGAGGCAATTCTTAAAGAGTGGCACCAGATTCAGAATACAAGTGTACTCTCTCAAATTCAATATAGAATGTAATTTTCCATAGAACCACTGCCCAGAACACTAATAAGGATAGACCTAGAACTGAGACTATTTTACGGTGAGTGCATACATGCATGCATGCTGAAGCACATACACAGGTACCCCACCTTTACTTACAAACTATTCTATCACATGCTGGCATATATTTCACAAAACCAAACCAAACAAAGATGGTATGGAGAAAGGATTTATTAAGAAGAGCACATAAACCAGAAAAAGGGATATAAATACATACAACTCACACATACCTAACAAAGATTTGCTAGCCAGATCTGGAGAAAAAGTACAAGGGAGAGAGGACACAGGAGAACACAGCGTGCAACATCTGAATTGTGTGAATGACGACAGCCATTTTATCTAAAAGGGGTTATCAGGAATATTTTCATAATGGAAGCACATTTTATTGATGTCATCTCACCCTGTAAGAAGATTCCTGGGTTTATTGAGAGAAGCATTCTGATGATGATAGCCTTATTACTCCATGTACTTTTCCATTCCAGATGAGATGTATAAAATGGTGATATCTATGGTCTCTGAGTGCTCAGCTTCAGAGGTGGACAGGGAGATGGACCACAGAGGGCTCGGTGTGGAAGACAAGTCCTACACTAGAGTAGGCCTTGAAGAGTCAATAACTGGAGACGGTATCAAGCTAGGAAACAAAGAGGCAAAGACTGTTGGGAGTTGGGAAATAGAAAGAGTAGTTATACTATCGCTATAATGTAATCATTTCCCAAGAGAAAGAAATGGAAAGCTGTTAGTTTGATTAGATTCCAGACCCATAGACAGTTTAGGGAGAAAATGCAAAAGCAGAACAAGGAAACTCTGGTAGATTGAAAGCTAAATTGTGTTTGGCTTGAGCAATTTGTTTAACTTAAAATTCTTCAGGTTGGCAATGTGGACTGAGCTCAGCTGGGTGGTTCCTCCACTCCAGGTTGATCTTTCTGTGTCAGCTGCAGTTTGGATAGATGACTTTGATGATCTTGGCCAGGTACTGTCACATTATAGACAGATCCTGAGCTAACTGCACTCTGGTCCTTATGGTCTCTCATTCTCCAGTAGGCTAGCTCAGGCTTGTTCATATGGCACATGGTTAGGGTTGCAAGACAGAAGTTAAAGGAAGCGCACAAGAACTTCACAGAAATGAACCTTATTACTTAACACTTCATTTTATTTTCCAAGTAATTAACAAGGCCAGTCTGGATTTAAAGGATGAAGAAATCAATTTCAATTCTTGATGGGTGAAGCTGCAAAGTACCATGGCAAAGGGGAGTAAATATTGGGAGGCATGAGCAATTGCAGCCTTGTTTGTAAGCAGTCTCCCACACTGGGTAATGAAGCCTGCATTTCTGAGTGCCAGTAATCATCTGAATTCATGTTAGAGCTATGCCTTCTAGATGACCACATTCACTAAGATTCTTGGCACTCTTTGTTATCTTCCTCCTGTTATAACCAGACATCCTGACACATTTATAATTCCTGATTGTTCCTTATTATCTTCTCATTTTAAAGCCCTCTTATTAAGGCAGTAGATGGGGGAAAATGTGGGCTAAGAAATCCTTCCCATTCTGTTAAGGTGATCCATCCTTTTGATGTATCTTTTCTTTTCCCTTATTACAGAAAATATTTTATTATCATTTCTTTTGAGCCCACTTGCTCTAATATAAATGGTGACATAAAACAATAGATATCATTGTGGGGGGACAAAATGACTCACAAAATTTCCTTTCAAAGGCATCATAGCCCACTAAAAACATGGCTGATTAGTCCTACAGTAGCAAAACTCTGTCCACCAATGAGGAGCAGAAGGGCTAAGTACATTACCAAACACTTCCCAAATTCCCTGAACTAGAAAAGGAAATTATTCTGATCATGACTTTCCTAGCCATCCCCCCCTTCTATAGCTAGCTGTTTCACTTGTGATTCTAGGCAGGGAAATTAACTCCTGTTATATTCATAGTCTGGCCATGGAGTCCCTTCCTCAACTTGAGTTCTTTCTCTTCTCCTGCTCTCATCTCCCTGTACAGGAATCTTAACCATCTTTCAGATTCAGTCCCAAGGTCATTGAACCTTCCCCTATTTCTCCCTCTCCCTTGTAACTTGTGCCTTATTCCTTCTGCCTAATTTCATAGTTAATTATATACTTATCCCCCTTTCACTAACTACCCAGTAAATTATAATCAGAATTGTAATTTCTGATTACAATTAGTGCCCTTCTAATGTCTAGGATAATGTTTAAGTTGTAGATACTGAAAGAATTGTCACTGGAATAAGTGAATACATGATTTCAATCTTGGATGAACAGCAATGAATACAATCCAATCTTATATTAATGTACATGGTACTTATTTTTGTTTCAAAACATTTGTACATGTATTATCTCATTTTATTCCCCAGAGTAACCATAAAGCTTTGGCAAGAAGATTAGAACCCCACTTTTGGATTAAGATGGGGAGAATCCAAGTTTTAAAACTGTTATTCATCCAGTTAATGATTGATTGGGTTAGGATCAGAATCCAGATCTTCTGGCTTCCTGTTTAATGTTCTTATTTCTCATGGACTCAGTGACGGCTCTCTAGTTTTACAATTAAATACAACCCAAATGGTTTTTTGGGATGCACTTTCCATGAAGCCAACGTTATTAGGAGTCCATAATGTCTCAAATATGGGGAATTCCTTGAGTTGATGCTATATGCATCCACTTGAGCAAGCAAAGAACGTGCTCAGAGTTCTACTTGTAGAGTTCCCCCCAGTTTATTACCATTAGATCATAATCATTTTGTTCTCTAATCACACGTGCTCAAAGGTCCTTCACACACAGAAATTCCCATTGATAGTTAATCTTTAGTGAAGTAGAAATGAAAAGTTTCCAGTTTCCAACCTTGTGCTTTCTGGCCTTCATTAGCCTTGTAATAACCAAGCCCCCACCCCTGCACCAGCCCCCTACCCCTTCTACTAATCCCCCAACCCATATATTTAAAGAATATAACAAACCCTTTACCCCTCAAAGGGGAAGTGTTTTGTGTCTTAGCCCCAGCCCCCATAAGGGCAGAGGAGCTAAATTCTGGGAGAAGAGATAAGCTTACAGAAGGAAAGCAGGGGTATGATTTAAAGAAAGCCCCTGGTGCAATACCCCCTGATGGAAAGTCCTGAATTCCTTGGAAACTTACCCAATTCTTATGCCCATACTTTGTACCCCTGAACTATGTATGAACCATGAACCTTATGACCCATGAAGTAATGAACCTGGGTGATATATCTTATGATTTATGAACCAATATGTACCCCCCACCCTGCGACCCTGCCTTAACTGCTATGATTGGCTTCCGTATTATGCTAGCTTGCTTTGCTGACCATGCAAGAAAAATGGTATAAAAGGATTGCCCGCCTGGCATTCGGGGCTGCATGCCTTTATGGTATTAGCCCCCCACAGGTGTAATAAATTTTATCAATTATTGCATCAAAGTGGGGTCCATCTTTCTATCTCTGTGACTCGGTTTACTTCAACCTAATTATTTTTTCTAATTAAAATAGATAAATAAATTACCAAAGCTTGCAGATAACTGGTTACCATTCTTTGATTTGAATGATGTCTAAGCATAATCTTGAGATAGGTTGACACACCCATTTTACAAATGAAAAAGTTGTAGTGGGAAAGAAATGTCTTCTTTCTTATAGCCAGGTTCACAGTTAAGTCCCTGTAACAAAAGGCAGATTAACAAGACAAAAGCATAAATTTTACATAACTTGGAAACTTCAGAAATGAAGACCGAATAGAAACAGGAAAACTTGGGTATTTTTGTGCTAAGTTCGATGAAGGTGTGCATAGCTGTTGAGAAGAATGATCGGACAAAAGGAGTATGATCAAGTTGTAACAAATGGAGGGAACTCAGTCAGATCTATTTGTTCAGATTTATCTGGGTCCTTGTGTTTTCACAGATAAAGATGTACCTTTCTTCTGTGTAAATGGGATGCCTCTTGAGTGAGGGCTTATTGCCTGCTTCCCGGAAGAAGAGTGGGAGAAGTTCAAAAAGTGACCTTCCTGTTTCTGCTGTTTTCCAAATACCAAGGTGCCATATTCTGAGCTAGCATTCCCTGAATCCCATTAAAGTCAAGGCATAAGAGGTTAAATAACCTGGCCCAAAGCTACTGAGTTAGAGAACAGCAGAATCAGGACTTAAACCCAAACATCCCTGAAAATCCTGTGCCACCCATCCCCTGGATATGAATCCTTTCTAATATTCTTTTCCATAAAGATCTTGATGCAATTCTAGAACATTCTGCAGGAAATGAGCTCACTCTTCTCTGCTCTTTTTCCCATCACTATTTCTCCTGCAGTCACTGGTAGCTTGATAACAACAACTTCATTCCTTTGGCCAAGCAACATAATAGTGTCTACCTTCAAACCAATGAGGCAGTTAGGAATACTATCTTGGGAGTGAGGTGTGTGGATCTAAACTGTGACCTGGTATTTTATAGCTGTGTGACTAGGGACAAGTTAGTTATTCTAGTCTTCTTTATTGGTAAGATGAGGCTGAAAAATTAAGTGCTTCTTGAGGTTGTTGTGGGGAATAAGTGAGATAATTTTTGGAAAGTATTTGGTACAGAATTCGGCATATAGTAATGATCAGGAATAGGGAACACTACTCCAAAATCTCCCATGCTGAGAAAACCATGAAGACAAAGTGTCATTCTCCAGACTTTCTCCTGTCTTTCTCCCTTAAAACATAGTCATAAAGAAATCGTCAGATCTACTTCCTCTGAAGGTAGATCTTAAGAGCTTCATGTGACAGATATCCTGCCATAGATGTGGAACAAAAGAATGAAAGCAAAGAGATGCCAAGAAGTATCTGAACTAACAGGCCTTGTAGAGTTCCCGCTAGTTTATTATCATTAGATCATATTCATTTTGTTCTCCAGGCACACCCCTACATGATTTTGCATAAAAATACACAGTTCTGCCTCAGCCTTTGGGTCTTTGTTTCCGGAGTTTCTCGTATCATGGAAAAGTTTGGTCAAATAAATTTGTGATGCTTTTCTCTTGTTAATCTGTCTTTTGTTATAAGGATGGCAGCCACAAACTTTGCAATGGGTGAGGAAAAGATAGTACTTTTTCTTCCCTACAGTAAGTTCTCTATAGCATTGATGATGATGATGACAATGATGATATTGTTGATGCATTCATACGAAGCTACTAGCTTATGAGATGGAATACCGATTTTCTGCAAAAAAAATAGTACCAATCACTCATCTTATTTGTCATAAAAGCAGTGATCACAGAATGAATGTGTAAACCATAAAATGATTGTTTTAGGTAGATTAGGGGACTAATGGCATGTGAATATTTGTCACTGATTTCATTTATTCAATGGCTAGACATATGACTGTTAGGAACTACTGATGCAAACATGAATAAGACAAAGACTTCCAAAAAGCACACAATTTCAAAGAGAAAATATCTGGCGTTGGGTAATAAGTAACATTTATTAAACACAGCACTACAGGTTAAGAACTTCACACATGCTTAATTCATGTTAAGCCATTTAATACACAGTGATCCTCTGGATTAAGTCCATTTTACAGAGGAGGAAACTAATTAAACAACTTGCTTGAGATCATGCAGCTATTAAGTGTCAAAACTGAGACCCAAACAAACATGGGGAGTCCAACTGAGAAGTCAGAACCTTCTAATAACTACTCTCATTATCTCTCTATAGGGACTCAATTAGCACATCTTGAAATAAATGAAGATTTGCAACACCAGGGATAAAGCCTCAAGCAGAAGTGTTCTTAAGCTGTGAAGAGGTAAAGTCAGTAGGGATGGTCTCTCTCTCTTACTCTGGGATGGGGAACATGGATGCTCTGACACAACAGAGAGGGTGTCACAGCAAGACATTAGGAATATAAACTAAAAAAAAAAGTCCTAAGCCTAGCCTCCTGTCACCTACTGAACAGATCTCCTCTGGGCCAAGAAGGCCACAGCAAAACCTTAAAACTGAGGATATTGAACTTGTCTCTGATGAACAGACTTCCTTATCTTAAATTAAAACATTCCAGTCCTATAGACAAAGCTTTATTTCTTTCACCAATTCCCAATCAAAGAATCTTTGAACCTACCTATAACTTGGAAACTCTTCCTTCAAGATGTCTCCCACTTTTTCAGGTCAAATCTTCTAAGTATTAATTTATGATGTCACCTGCAATTCCTGTCTCCCTAAACTAAACTATAACCCAACTGCGTCCAGACCACTTACTCAAGGCTACTTGGGTATGCCACCCCAGGTCCATGGTCACACACATTTTGCTCAGAATAAACCTCTTTGATTTATTTTATATTCTTAGGATTTTGTTTTTCATAAGTAGGAATATTCCAGGTGATCAAAGAGGAAAAGGGCATTTCAGGGAAAAGATACTGCATCTGCAGAGATTCGAAATTGCCATGGAAAAATACATTTAGGAACCCAACTTAGGAAGCCTGTGATATTTCCCTCAATGTAAAAATGGGATCAGGGATCTCCTACTAAAGTGGAGTCGGGGCCCCTCATGAAAGAGGGGCCAGGGATCCCTCCATCTACCTCATTCACTCTAGCTATGAGGTCCTTGGGGTCCCACTTCTCACACAGCCCTCTGTGCTCAATAAGTATTAACAGGCGCTGAATGTGTGAATAATGTTCCTCCCCAACTGAGCAAGACCTAGAAACAGAAGTGCAAAAAGAGTCTCTGAAGCAAAGTAAAGGTAGACGCTGGTGGAGGTGGGGGTAAGGGAAGAAGCAAAAGGGGAAAAATAAAATGCTACTAGCCAGACTCCTCTTTTTTCTTTTCTTTTTTTTTTTGCAGACTCCTCTTTTTTCAAATTATTACTAGAAGGTATTCTTCCTCCAACAATTTCTCCTGGCCCCAGGTAAGCCAGCCTTCTTGCTGCCCCTGTTCCACTCCCTTTGCTTCTAATAAATTATTTCCTTAATAATTTACACTGAAGGGAAGGGAAAGTGAAAAGAAAAGAGAAGAAAAGCTCTGTCTGACCCCCCTCCCCAAAGCGCATTCTGTTCCCATCTAAACCATCTGCCCTAGTAGCAGGTAAAGCCTTCACTTTTAAATGCAGAGCAGAAAAACAAAGCCACTCAGAGCTGCTGATTGTGAGACTTGGAGCTCTCAAACAACTGCTGGAGGATAAATCTACATTGCAAAGGAAAGCCAAACTGAGTCATTCTGGGTTTTTATAGGAAGACCTGACTTAAGAAATTCGGCATGGTGGGGTTAGAGGAGACCAGCTTGGACAACACAGCAAGTCCTTTGTATTTACAAAGAATTTTTAAAATTAGCTAGGTTGTGGGGGCACACGCCTGGAGTCACAGCTACTCAGGAGTATCGCAGGAGAATTGCTTGAGATTTGTCAGGAGAATCACTTGAGCCCAGGAGCTGGAGGCTATGGTGAGTATAGTGAGCTGTGCCTGTGCCACTGCACTCCAGCCTGGGCAACATAGTGAGACCCTACCTCACAAACAAACAGAAATCTAGGATAGAGTTTTATTTATTTTTTAAAATTTATTTTATTTAATTGTTGGGGATTATTTGAGGGTACAAGAAACCAGGTTGGATAGAGTTTTATTTTTGAGAGAAAGAAGGTTCCATCTTCAGAAAGAATAGGAAATGGACACTGGGTCAAGGAAACATTAGGAGATGTTGAAAATTAGCCAGCATCCTCTGAGACTATGTTGTGGACCCCTAGCTGTTAAAGACAGCAGAAAGGGAAACCAGCTTTCTGGTGTGAATGCCTCAGCAGACCGGCAGTCCTGGGAGATAATGATACCAATCCAAAGTCCAGACCCCTCTTCCCAAAAATGTTTTGCTTGCTCTAGGCTCCTGGGACCTGAGTGTGTCCATGAAGGACAAACACACAACCAGGCTCACTGTGCACAGTTCTGACAGTCGTGGTCTCATGGGTAGCCCCAGACAATCCTGAGGTACTCTTACAGTTCTGATGGTCCTGGTCTCATGGGTAGTGCCAGACAACCCAGGGGTACTCTTTTTTTTTTTTTAATAATATTATTGAATCATAATTGTGTACATTGGTGCAATTATAGGGCACAATGTGCTTCATATACAATCAGAAATATCTTGATAATACTGTTACAGATAGCCTTCATGGCATTTTCTTGATCACTATATAAAGACATTGATACTCTACATTTAATAAGTTTCACCAGTACCCTGCTAAGATGCACCGTAGGTGTGATCCCACTAACTGCCCTCCCTCCAAACATCCTCCCCCCTCTCCTCCCCTCCCTTTCCCTTTTCCCTGCATTCTTGTGCTATAATTGGGTTTTAGCCTTCATATGAAAGCTATAAATTAGATTCATATTAGGGCTGAGTACATTGGATACTTTTTCTTCCATTCTTGAGATACTTTGCTAAGA
>CAUYON010120541.1:0-27314 GCA_963573935.1 Arctocebus calabarensis
GAACTTTGTTATTTAATTCAATTCATTGCTTAATTACTGTTTTCCTATGAATGATTATACTGTGGTTAATATGTTAGCATAGCAGTATTCCCAGATAGTATTTTGTTTGTTGGGAGGTTGGGCTTTGGGGGGGCAGAGTTAGTACTTTGCATGAAATATCTTATTTTATAATAGTGAAATTGGGCTTTCTCTTTTGTCTTGTGATTCTTTTTGAGGTGAAATTTAAGTTTTTGTGTAAGTAGTACTATTATACCTATCTTGAGTGTCTTGCTTGTACTGTATCACATCATGCCTTTGTTTAATTCTTAATAAACTGTTCACTTGTTATAAAAATATATAAAAAACACAAAATAATCAAAAGAGAGGTGGATAAAAGAGAAGCTGACTGTTATAATCCCTTCTCTTTCTTTATTCTGCATATTCCAAGGTTCATGCTCTATCCAGAAGAAGAAAAGAGGTTTAAGTGAGAAAATTCCCTGGTAAGTATCTTGCAAGACAATAATGATGTAATTGATTGGTCTGTTTGATTATTGTATGTGTATTATGTGTATAAACTTCCATTAGATTTGCAGTTTTCTGAAACTGGAAAGGTTAAGAGCTCATTAAATTTTTGAAGCAGCTAAAATCCACATAGTGAGCTAATATATATATATATATGTGTCTCTATACCAATATTTTCCCAATTTCTTTTAAATTTTTATAATTTTTCACTTCCTATATTAAGCAGGAAGGAAAATAAGTAAAATAAATAACATTACACGCATGAACGAATAATATGAAAATGAAATCCATTCCTAATTAGTTTACCTATCAGTCTACATTTTGCTTAACTACAATGTAATTAGGCCTTTTGTCATTTGAAAATTAAGTTTTGGCTATAATTGTTCTTTTGATATCCCTAAGTAGGTCATTAAAAAAAAGTTCCCTATTTTTTCTTTGTTACACTTAATTCGGGTTGCACTTTAATTTTCACGATTTCTTTGCCCTTTATTATTTGCATGCCTAATGATGTGTAGTTATAAATTACACACTGTTCTTTTAAGACCCTTTTCACCTTTTATTTCAAACACATGTATCATTTTAATGTCATTATAGTGACTATAACCTTTAAGTTAGGACTTCTAACATCCTTAAAACACATGTTAGAGCTTCATATGTAATGGCTCAGTCATCCTGAAAGCCTGAAGTTAAAGTCACAATGAATGATAGAAAAATCTACATCTTGTATCAGTTATTTATTGCTGTGTAACAAATTACTCCAAAATGTAGAGACAAGGAGCAGCTATCTTATCACAATTATGGATTCTGTGAGCCAGGGTTTGGCAAGGGCAGAGTGGGAATGGCTTCTGTCTGTTCCAGGATGTGAAAAAGCTTGGCTGAAAAGATTGGAGGCTGAGACATGCCTTGATCACTGGGGGTAGAATTTTCTGGAGGCATTTCTGCTTACTCATTTGATGGTTGAGGCCGTTGATGGCTTAAATACCACCGCAGAGCTTCTCTGTGCGATTTCTCTGATCCAGCAAGTTTGATGGCTGGATTCCAACAGCTGAATGCCAAGAGACGCAGTGGAAGCTATACACCTGTTATGACCTAGCCTAGTACGTCAGGTAGTGGCACATCTGGTATAGTCATAAAACTACCCAATGTCAAGGAGAGGGACATAACCCCACCTGTCCATGAAAGGAGGGTTATGTCACCTTGCAGGAGGGGCAGAGAAAGAAGTATTGACGTGGCCGTATTTGGGAAATGCAATTTACCACACACCTATATATCTATGTGTCTATCTCAGAACTAGTTTTGGAGACTAGGATATTTTCCTAAGTTTTTATATAAAATTATATAAAACAATGTTGCTTGTTTGTTTCAAAGATAGTTTCCCTACAGGCAAGTGGAGTGGGATCACCAGGTAGGTAGCTATAAAGTCAATGTTTCCACAATCTGCAAAAGGTTGAAACCCAGGAAATCAGGAATACATGGGGATTTTTAAAAAGATAACATTGTTTCTTACTTGCAGCTTCTAAATAATTGCTCCTACACAAGGCCTGAACTACCCTTTGTGGCAGATAGATGCTGGGTGTCTTGTGAGAGAAGGAAAAAATGGTGAGTTTTACCTTATAAATTTGTCTGAACAGACACGAATAATGTGGTCACTGTAAGGAGTCAGCTATCAGCTCAGTGTGAACCCACCAACTCAGCCAGATCTGGGCTCTGAACACTTACTTCCCAGCAGTGTGACCTTCAGCAAGTTGATTTCTTTGAGTCTTGGTTTGCTTGTGTGTAAAAGGAGAATAATTGCAGCCTACCCAGTAGGCTCTGTGAGGCTCGAATAGGATAACATGTGGGAAACCTACAGACTGCTAGACAGAATAATCTGGGAATCATGGCAGGACCTCACAGAGCTGTGGGATGGCTGATATGATAGAACCAATGTAAAATACTCAGTACAAGATAGACATTCTTATCTGTTATACGAAGGTGAGAGGTTGTTCTTTTTGTAGGGTATATGCTCGTGTGGGCATATCTGGTTCATATTTGCAATTCTCTTATGAACAGTCCAAGGTTTTTTTTTTTTTTTCTTTTGAGACTGAATCTCAAGTTGTCACTCTGGATACAGTACTGTGGTGTCACAGCTCACAGCAACCTCAAACTCTTGGGCTTAAGTGATTCTCTTGCCTCAGCCTCCCAAGTGGCTGGGACTACAGGCGTCTGCCACAAAGCCCGGCTATTTTCTTTTTTATTCTTTTTTTTTGCAGTTTTTGGCTGGGGCTAAGTTTGAACCTACCAATTCCAGTATATGGGACTGGCGCCCTACTCCTTTGAGCTAAGGTACTACCCCCAAGGTTTTATGTATAACACAGGTCCAACAAATTCTTCCCAAATGTTGAATGTCTGAAAGCTATCTGCTCTTGACCTATTCAATGAATGCCATATTTGTGCAAATCTTTGCTGGTTTGAATCTTGGTAATAAGTTCTGATCCAGTTGTTTCAGAGCTATATCAAATTCAATGTTTCTAATTTTTAATGTGCAATTCCATATTTATGTTGCTATTTGAATTCCCAAAGATTCTCTCTCGAAATGGTTAGTCTTCCCCAGCCCTCGTCCAGGACCCTCACCCTGATGCAACCTGCTACCATGCCAGCTCTCCACAGGGCATGACAATGGGCTCTCAATCCATGTGCTAATTTTAAAGCTCCAGGAGCAGAATTTGGAGGATTGGAGTAAGAATAACACATGGTTTCTGTTCTTAAACGAATGGCTCATTTATGCTTTCAAAGTCTTCAGAATTGACTGATTGTGTAGGGCAAGTCTTGTGGGAATAATTGTATCAATGATAGGGGTTATTCAAGAGGATGCTCAGCAAACAACTGATTTGTAAGTGGAAGGGACGAGAATGGAGAAGAACAACTGGGGAACCATTCTAAAGACAGAAAATAAACTATAGATTTTAGTGGTTTAGAGACAGGGTACTTAGACATATGTTTTTAGTCAAGTGCACAATTTAACATATAACCATCCAGGGAAGGGGCTCTCAGCTTTGGATGTACCATGGAATTACCTGGAAATCACCCCAGATGAACGATCCAATCAAGATCCCGGTGGGGAGACTCAGGCCTCAGTGTTTTCAAGCTGCTCAGGTGATTACAAGCATGGCCGATGTTGAGCACCAGCGTGGAGGGGTTCTTGCTTCCTATGTGTTTGTGTTACCGTCTGGGTACTTACTGTGTATTCCCTGGACCAGCAGCATCAACAGCCCCTGGGACCTTTTTAGAAATGCAGAGCCTTGTCCCTCACGCTGAAGCTGTAGACCTACTGAATCAGAATGTGTGTTTCACAGTATCCCCAGGTGACTGTGTATAAAATACATTTTGAGAAGCAATGTTCCAGTGCAGCGGAGCTCAAACTTGGCTGTGCATTAGAGTTCTCTGTAAAATTTTTTAAAATCCAGGTGCTCGTATTTCGCTGTGCCTAGACAAACTGAATCATTATCTTTGGGCATAGGATGCAAGAAGAATCTTACAAATGGATGAGTTAAGAATCCCTAATGCCCAGGAATGCTCAGTATACTTTGGTTTCTGATTTTTTATTTCTTTAAAGATGGAATAAAAATAAAATTATGACTGAGGCAGGAAAAATAACATGGAAATAATTTGAGTACAGAGTCTTTCTACTTTTAACATTTTCCTCCCCAGTCTTTTACTATTTGGCCATTTTTAATTCATAGAGAATTTTAAGTTATTCACCTATATGAGATTTTCTGAAGGCTTCCACTGAATTTTATTTAAAAAAAGAGAAATCTCTTTGCACTCATATTTCATTGTCTTCACATGATATTTAAAAAGCTTATATAATTTCAGAAATTGGGAAACTGGTATAAGTAAGTGTAGAACAAACACAATTGGCTCCAGGCTCTTCATAAGGACTAGACTTATCTCTTAGGAGCAAAAGGGGACAGTCTACTTAGAAAATAGAAATACAATCCTTTAGGCTAATGAGGCTTAACATTTGTCATTTCCATTTGGGAATTTCCTCCAGACAGAGACAAGAACCGTCAGAAGTTTCACCATCTATTACACAACGGCAAATCTGCCTGCCTGTGTTTTATGCCCTAATGGGTTAATGCTCCCAGCACACACAAGGTCATTAGCTCTCAGCACACACAAGGGCCTCCAATATTCCAGTGTCCTCATATGTTATTTGTGGGAAATTAACCTCCAGCCAGAAGTGGAAGGAGTAGGAAAAGAAGGCTTGGAGGACTCACCAGGTGTTGGTTGGATATAATCAGGAATGGATTAACAAGCTGTGGTATATGTATACCATGGAATGCTTACTATTCCGCTATCAAAATGGTGGAGGCTTTACATCTTTTGTATTAATGTGGATGGAAGTGGAACACATTATTCTTAGTAAAGCATCACAAGAATGAATAATCAAGAATCCTATGTATTCAGTTCTGATATGAAGATAATTAATGACCTAGTACATGGTGAGGGTTGGGGGAAAGGGAGAGCAGAGAGAAAGAAGGACAGGAATCAGGGTCATAGTGTGTGACACATCTTTTGTGGGCAGGACACAATTATAAGAGGGACTTTACCTAACAAATGCAATCAATGTAACCTGGTTCTTCGCACCCTCAATGAATCCCCAACAATAAAAATAAAAAAATACTTCTCAGGAATATGGTTTAAATGCAACTAGCTATTTTCAGAGCTAATTTGTTCCCCATAAAAACTCTAGGCAAAATCCTCAATTTTTCTCCAATCCTCTTTGGAAATAAAACACTTGCATGTGTCCTGTTGTCTATAGTCCAAACAGACAATGATGCTTTTGCCAGTTGCTACAGCTTAAGCTTTTATGGTGAGCAAATGAAAGTGACAGAAATAGAAACTCCAATTAAAAGATAATGCTATACAAGATCATTCTTGCCCCACATTTAGTCTATATCCATAAGCTCCATGATTCCCAAAGAAGACTGAATAAAAATGCGTTGTACGAATGAAGCCCTGCTGTGTTCTGTCCTCTGTCTTCAAAGTATTACATTAGATAAATTTTCTCCTTATGAGATTTAGCACAGATTGACATAACTGAAGCACATAGTTATATTATAATGAATGTAGAATACATATTTAAGTGAACTTGTAGAATATAAATCTGCATGTATTATAGACCTAATGCATATATCAAATTTTGATAAGTAATCTATTTTGTTAGAAATTAAGCCACCAAGTTCTTCAGGATATTTTCCTATCATATGATTGGGAAAATGTTCACAAATTTTAATTTTATAGTTATATTTATATTTGCATACAATTGGTTTACAATCACTTAATAAAAGAAATAAATATTAACTTGTGAGAAGGCTGGGTGTGGTGGCTCATTCATATAATTCTAGCACTCAGGGAGGCCAAAGAAGAAGGATCCTTTTAGCTAAGGATTTTGAGATCAGCCTGAGCAAGCATGAGACTGTCTCTGTACTAAAAATAAAAAGATAATTGGGTGGGTGTTGTGGTGGATTCCTGTAGTTCTAGCTACTCAGGGGGCTGACGCTGGAGGATTGCTCAAGCCCAGGTTGCAGTGAGCTGCATGACACTACATTCTAGCCTGTGTAACAGAGTGAGACTTTGTCCACTAATGAAGTGAAAATACAAATAGACTCATTTGCAAGTGGTATGACTCATCAATATTTTACAAAATTGTCACGGACATATTTCCATGCAAAACTACCCAATTAAAGATTAAAGCAAAATTGCAGTTAATATGAAAATATTTTTACTGCATTTTAAAATGGTAAACTTACGCACAATTATGTTGATTAAAAGATCTTACATTTGTGAAAAAATACATTTCATTTCAATTAAAACATATTTTTTGGTTTTCAATCTACTATAAAAGATAAAAATATTCAATGTAAAAAAATAAGAGAATGCAAAAAAATGTAAAGTGAAATTGAAAATTACCCATACTACCATTCATAAATGACTCCTCTTTATATATATATATGTTTATTGTTTAAGACTTCTTTATGCGTGTTCTCTCTCTTTCTTTCTCTCTCTCTCTCACACACACTTATTAAAAGATATTATGACATAAATATGTTTAGTTAATTTTTGACTTTAAGCAAATTTTTTAATAAATAAAAAAAGGGAATTTTCTTTAACTCATTTTACAGGGCCAACATTACCCTGGTACCAAAACCATACACAACAGACAAGGACACAACAAATAAAGAAAACTATAGGAAAATATTCCTGATGAATATAGATGCAAACGTCCTCAGCAAAATATTAGCAAGCCAAATCCAACAGCACATCAAAAAGACAATGCACCATGATCAAGCGGGATTTATGCCAGAGATGCAAGGATGGTTCAACATATGCAAATCAACAGATGTGATACATCACACTAGCAGAATAAAAGACAAAAACTATATGATCATCTCAATAAATGCAGAAAAATATTCGACAAAATTTATCTCCCTTCATGATAAAAACTCTTAACAAACTAGGCATAGAAGGAGTATTTCTCAAAACATAAATGCCATGTATGACAAACCCACAGCTAACATCATCATAAATGGAAAAATGTTGAAAGCTTTTCTTCTAGGAACTGGAACAAGAGAATGATGCGAATTTTCACCAATTGTATTAAACATAGTACTTGAATTCCTAGCAGGGAAATCAGGTAAGAAAAATGAACAGCATCCAAATTGAAAAAAAGGAAGTGAAATTGTCCCTCCTTTCAGATGATATGATCTTATATCTAGAAAAACCAAAGGACTCTACTAGAAAACTCTCAGAACTGATTTTAAAATAAAATTAGAAAAGTTTTTTATGTACAAAACAAGCATAAAAAATTAGTAATTTTTTTGTGTCAATAATAAAATAGCCAAAAAGGAAATCAAGAAGGCAATCCCATTTATGTTAGCTAAAGAAAGCAAACAAACAAAAAAACCCTTTAGGAATAAATTTAATGAAGAAAGCAAAAGATATCTATAAAGAAAACTACAGAACACTTACAAATGAAATGAAAGAGGACACAAACAAATGGGAAGACATCAGTTCTCATGAATCAAAAGAATTAATATTGTTAAAATGACTATATTGCCAAAAGCAGTCTGCAGATTCAAAACATTAACATAGTTTTTCACAGAAAGAGAGAAAATAATTCTAAAATTCATATAGGGCCAAAAAAGAGCCCAAATAGCCAATGCAACCCTAAGAAAAAAGAATAAAGCTGGAGGCATCACATTATCTGACTTCAAAACATACTATAAGACTATCATAACCCAAATAGTGTGGTATTAGTGTAAAAATAGACACATAAACCAATGGAACAAAATAGAGAACCCAGAAATACGTACACATATTTATAGCCAACTGATCTTTAACAAAGCCACTAAGAATATACATTGGAGATATGGAAACCCTTTGATGCTGGAAAACTGAATATATATATGAAGAAGAATGAAACTGGACCTTAAATGAAGGATGATTTAATGAATTAAATATTAGAGCCCAAACTATGAAACCACTAGAAGAAAGCATAGGGAAAACTCTACAGGACATTGGTCTAGGCAAAGAATTTATGACAAACACCTCAAAAACACAGGCAATAAAAACATAAAATGACAAATGGAACTATATTAAACTAAAGAACTTCTGCACAACAAAAGAAATTATCAACAGAGTGAAGAGACAAACTCTTGAATGGGAGAAAATGCCTGCAAACTATTCATCTGACTAGGGACAAATAGCCAGAATATACAAGAAACCCAAACAACTCAAAAATTAAAAAACAAATAATTCCATTTAAAAACTAGGCAAAGTACATAAATTGATATTTCTAAAAAGAAGATATACAAATGGCCAAAAGATACATGAAGAAATTCTCAACATCACTAACCAACAGGGAAATAGAAATCAAGGTCATAATGAGATATCATCTCACTCCAGTGAGAATGCCTCCTATTAAAAAGAGATGTGGAGAAAAGGGAACTCATACAGTGCTGGTAGGAATGTAAGGTAGTATAACCATGATGGTAACCAGTATAGATATTTCTCAAAAAACTAAAAATAGAACTACTACATGATCTAGCAATCCCGCTACTAGGTATCTACCCTTAGGAATAAAATTAGTATGTGAAAGGGATTCTTGCCCTCAAACATTTGTCATAGCACTATTCACAATAGCAAAGATGTGGAATCAACCTATGTGTCCATCAACAGATGAATAGATGAAGAAAATGTGGTCTATATGCACATATATACACCCACATACACGTGTGGTGTAGAATACCATTTGGACATAAAAAGAATGAAATCATGTCATTTGTAACAACATCATTGGGACCAGAGGCCCTTATATTAAATGAAATAAGACAGGCACAGAAAGACAAATATCACATGTCCTTACTCCTATGTGGAGCAAAAACACTTGATCTCATGGATGTAAAGAATTGAACAATAGATCCCAAAGACTGGGAAGGTTGGAGAGAAGGAAGGATGAAGAGACTGTAATGAGTATAAACATATGGTTAGATAGAATAAGTAAGTTCTAATGTTTGATAGCAGACTAGAGTGACTATACTTGGCTATTGTAGTATATATATTTCACGGTTACTAGATGAAAGGACTTGAAATGATACCAACAAATAAAAATGATAAATACTCACAGTTTTGGATATACTTACTGCCCTGACTTGATCATTACACATTCTATGCATGTAACAAATATTCACATGTACCCCATAAGTCTATAAATTACTATATATCAATAAAAGAGAAAAAAAGTAGATCTATATTGTTATTTGTAATTAATGTATAGTTTTCCAAAATATAAACCAGATATATGTGCTTAAATAAGCCACTTATTTTTGGATTGTTTCCTAAAGTAATGTAAAAGTTAATTATGTTATATGTTCTATCTTAAACATTTCTTTGGAATTTACAATGCGCTGTTTAAAAATTCAGAGATATACTTAAAATTTAACTTTGCCACATTTTCTTGCGCTGAGTGATGGTATTTTTTTCACATTTGCATTGGCCTTTTCCCCCTATATTATATAATTATATTATATTGACCTTTTCCCCCTATATTATACATATATATGTGCACATATATGTATATATTTCACATTTGCATAGGTCTTTTCCCCCTAATACACACACACACACACACACACATATACATAGATAAATGGAGAGAGAGAATCAGATCAGTATAGCATCAAAGAGAAAAGATATCACAGTTCTAGGCCTATCTAATTTCTGGCATTCTTTCTTATAGCAAGGGTATGGCTAGCATTTTTACAATTTGATATGTATTAAGAAGATCATAAAATGGGAGTTTCTTACTTAAACCTACACAAGTCATTGAAATTAAACAACCTTCTGCTCAATGATTACAGGATCAAGAATGAAATTAAGGCTCAGTGATGGTAGCACAGTGGTTAAAGTGCCAGCCACATACACTGAGGCTGGCCAGTTCGAACCCAGCCTGGGCCAGCTAAGCAACAATGACAACTGCAACAAAAAATAGCCAGGCGTTGTGGCAGGTGCAGTGCCTGTAGTCCCAGCTACTCGGGAGGCTGAAGCAAAAGAATTGCTTAAGCTCAAGAGTTGGAGGTTGCTGTGAGCTGTGATGCCATGGCACTCTACCGAGAGTGACATAGTGAGACTCTGTTCAAAAAAAGAAAAGAAAGAATGAAATTAAGATGAAAATAAAAAAAAGTTCTTTGAACTGAATGACAAAGGGGACACAAGTTGTCTAAATCTTTGGGACACAGCAAAAGGAAATTCCTCAGAGGAAAATTCATAGCCTTAAACACTTACATAAAAAAACAGGAAGATCACAAATTAAAACCTATTGTCACAGCTCAAGGAACTAGAAAGGAGGTACAAATCAAACCAAAAGACACCAGAAGAAAAGAAATATCTAAAGTTAAGTAAATGAATTGAAAAATAAAACAAAATATAAAAGATTAATGAAATTAAGAATTGGTTCTTTGAAAAGATAAAATCAACAGACCTCTTAGTAGACTAACCAAGAATAGAGGAGAAAGGACCCAAATAAGCTCAATCAAAAATGGAAATTGTGACATTACAACTGATACCACAGAAATATAAAACAGCAACTGTGAATACCATGTCAATCTCTAAGCACACAAAGTAGAGAAGGCAGAGGTAATGGACAAATTCCCAGAAGCGCGCAACCTTCCAAGACTCAGTCAGGAAGAAACACAGTTTCTGAACAGACCAATAACAAAACAGTGAGATCAAAACAGCAATAAAAAATTCTCCTGAAAACAATGACAAAAAAGCCCTGGACCATATGGATTCACTGCTGAATTCTATCAGATCTACAAAGAAGACTTGACACCCATAATATGGAAATTATTCCATAGTATTGAGAAGGAGGCAATCCTTCTCAACGTATCCTACAAAGCAAGTATCATCTTAATACCAAAGCCAGGAAAGGACACAACAAAAAAGAAATCTACAAACCAATATTTCTTATAAACATAGGTTCAAAAATACTCCATAAAATACTAGAAAAATCAAATTTAAAAGCACATAAAAAATAATCCACCTGGACTAATTCAAGGATGGTTCAACATACGTAAATCTGTAAATGAGATTTACTACATAAATGGAAGCAAAAACAAAGGCCATATGATCCTCTCAATAGACGCAGGAAAAGCATTTGATAAAGGCCACCATCTTTTCATAAAAGCCCTCAACAACTAGGCATAGAAGGAACATATCTCAGAATAATGTCATATATGACCAACCCACGGCTAACATGATACTGAATGGAGAAGAGTTGAAAGAATTCCCCCTAAGAACTGGCATAAGACAAGTGTTCCCACTGTCACCACTTCTGTTCAACACAGTGCTAGAAGTCCTAGCCAGAACAATCGGACAATAAAAGAATATTAAGGGTATGTTCAAATTGAGAGATAAGAGATCAACGGTCAAATTATTGCTCTTCACTGATGATATGACCTTGTATCCAGAAAACCTGATGGATTCCACCAACAGTCTCCAGGAATTGATAAATAAATTCAGTGAAGTCTTAGAATGCAAAATCGATACACATAATTCAGTAACATCTCTACATAATAATAGCAATCAAGCTAGAGTCAAATAAAAAACTCAATACCATTTGCAATATCTACAAATAAAATAAAATATATAGGATATATTTAACCAAGGAGGTGAAAGATACCTATAAAGAGAATTATGAAACTCTAAGGACACAAATTTCAGAGGATACGAACAACTGGAAAAACATATGATGTTCATGGATAGGTAGGGTAAACATTGTTAAAATGTTCATGCTAACCAAAGTGATCGACAAATTCAATTCAATCACCATCAAATTATTAAAGTCTTACTTTACAGATTTAGAAAAAATAATCATACACTTCATTTGAAACAGAGAAGAGCCCAAATGGTCAAAGAAATATTAAGAAAAAGGAACAAATCTAGAGACATCAGGTTACCAGATTTCAAACTATACTAGAAGGCTGCAAAACTGCATGGTATCATTACAAAAATAGAGACACAGACCAAAAGAAGAGAACAGAGAACCCAGATATAAAACCATCTACCTTATGTACACTATGGAATACTATTCAGCCATTAAAAAAATGAAAAATGGAGACTTTACAGCTTTTGTATTAACCTGGGTGGAAGTGAAACAAATAAATCTTAGTAAAGCATCTCAAGAATGGAGAAGCACAAATCCCATGTACTCAAGTTTGATATGAGGACAATTAATGACAATTAACGATACAGTGAGGGTGGGGGAAGAGGAGAGCAGAGAGAGGGAAGGAGCGAGGGGGCTGGAGTCTTGGTGTGTGCCACACCTTTTGGGGGCAGAACTCGATTGTAAGAGGGACTTTACCCAACAAATGCAATCAGTGTAACATGCTTTCTTGTACCCTCAAAGAATCCTCAACAATTAAAAAAAAAGAAAGAAAGAAAGAAAAGTGCCTGTGCACACACCTTGGTTAACCCAGGACAGTAGTGGTTTATGCCTGTCCCAAGACCCCTGTGCTAACATCCTGGTCACCTGTGCTGCTCCCTAAGGGTCACAGTCTCTGGCCTCACTCTGGGTAAGGGTCTTCTAGGTGGAGCCCCCAGCTCCCTCTTCCTGCTAGGCCTGGAGAGTCTCTACAGATGGGGGTCAGAGGGGCAGCTGCCGGAAGGAGAGGCAGGAGGAGCCGGAGGAGGCCTCTTATCCCAGCCGTGAGCCACTATTCACACTGGCTGGGAGAACGAACTCAGAGTCACTCATTAGAACCCTTCAGAGCCAGCTTTCCTCTTCTATGTTCTACAGATAAAAGTTGCAGAAGGAAAGGGTGCACTTGCCCATAATAGAAACATTGCCCTCATAGGATTCCTAGGTGGCCTATGGACACTGGCTTTCTGAGGCTGAGTCACCCTCTGGCCAGGCTGCCTGCAGGTCAGGACCACGCGGCACCCCTATCTTTATGCTTCTGAGACAGTGAAAGAGAGGACATCACCCCATCTCAGGACTGTCACACTCATTGGGAGGCCCAGACTGCCCACTCGCCCCTGGCGGCTCCATCTGTGTCCACACCACAGCAGTCCCCTTCTCAAGGCGCATGAGGATGCCCAGTGCTGAACTGCGCCTGCTCTGGAGGGCTGGCTGGACTGGGGAACGGGGAACAGGCCTCCCCAGAGCTTGTGTTGCCAGATGACCAGTGTCTCTGACCAGAGTCTGTGCCTGGGGGGGCTCTAAGACTTTGCCCCTCAGAGCTCCATGTCCCGCCTACTCCCTGGTGTATGAAAAAGATGTCCATGCAAGACCATCTGGCCACTGTCTGTGACCCTCGGGACATCAGAGACATGTCCAGGCCTGGCACTTAGTGCAGCCTCCTCAGGGTTTGCCAGGAAGGCTGTGTCTAGTCTTTGGAGGGCCTTGAGGGAAGGGATGGGGTCCTCAGGAGGCAGCACTGGGCATTGTCTGTAGTACAAGCTGACTCTTCAGGGCCCATGTCCAACCCTGATCACAGAGCTCCCTGTCCCCCTAGAGCACAGGGCCAGCCACTGTGAGCCACACAAGCTTGGTTGGTAACGTCCAGACCGCCCCAGGCCCACCGTCTCCCAGCCTGCTGAGGGGACATGGGGTGAAGAGAGACAGAGCAGGTGCAGTGTGTCCTCCCCAAATCCAAAAGACCCCCGTGTGTGGGACTGTGGGAGGGCCCGCTGGAGCCCAGAAGACTGGGTTTCAGTCCTTGCGGGCCTATCACTCACAAGCTGTGTGACCTTGGGCAAGTGACCACCTCTCTGAGACTCTGGTTCCCTAACTACAGAACGAGGACAATCACCTCTACCTCAGAGGCCACATGTGACAACGTACAACAGTACCAGAGGCTGAGCTGTCCCTACAGCACATGGGTCACCAGCTGGTTGTCTAGCAAGGCCCTGGACAGACAGGCAACCAGGGGGGATCCCTCCTTCCCTTCGGAAAGGCTGGGCCTGGGGGATGATCTGAGGCCAGGAGTCTCTAGAGAGGGCTGGGAAGCAGCACACAGGCAGCGGCTCTGGCAGGACAGACAGGGCAGCACCTACTGCCACATCCCCACCTCCAGCTGGGGCTGGATAGAGCTGGCCAACGCTGAAGTGGCAACCTGTAGGCACACGGCCTACCCTGGGCCCCCTCCAGCTTTGAGAGCTGTGTCCACCCGCCAGCAGGCCCCATGTCACCCTGCCTCTGTAGGAAGTTGGCAAGGGCTGAATTCAGAGCTGCTGAAAAGGCCTAGTATCAATACACATGGAGGGCCGGCCAAGCCTCGGAGAGGCCCACAATGCCCCACTGTCCGTGCTCTCAGCAGGGGTGCAGCAGGGCCCAAACTCGACGGCTGTATCTGGTCCTCTCCTGCCCCCACTGCCCTCCATGGGGACCCTCTCTCAGTCACACACAGCAGTGCACTACACGTTGCTGGCAGCGAGCGCAGAGGGCACTGAAACCAAGCAACCACATCTCCTATGAGAGGGCGCACTCTAAGTGGTAGCCACGGGAGTTCTCCATCTGCACCCGCTGGTAGGCACGGAGGGAGCGCGTGCAGGGGACCCATGAGCACCGGCACAACCAAGCTGCGCCGCAGGGCAGTGAGCAGGACAGCCCAGACACGGGACCTTGAGGCCTGGGCGCCAACTCCGGCGTGGTCACTGCCTGACTGTGTGACTAATTTCTGGGCCTCATCTAAAAACAGAGATGGGAACACCTCCCTGGAAGTACTGTGGTAAAGGGTCTAGGTCAATGCCTTGACCTTGAGGATGGCGAAGAGGGGGCAAGCTGGCGTTAGGGATAAGCTATGGAATGGACTGATCAGGCCCTGCTTCCCCACTCAACAAGCCCAGTCGTTTACTGACCCTCCCAGAGCCTCAGTTTCCCCATCTATAACATGGAGTTAATTATGATTAAAATGAAATGTTGGCCCACATTTGAAACACTTTACAGTCTCCGCCCACACAGAAAGTGTGCAAACTGACCTATTCTTGTCACCATCGTGTTGAAGGAAGACAAGCGGGCAGCCTGGCCTCCACCCAGCCCCTGGGACCCCCTTGCCTACCCCAGTGCCACACTGGGCTGGGGGCCGGCTGGGTTCCGCTCTGGGAAGCCAGACATCTGCGTGCTGCAGAGCCTGCCCTGCCCGTGCCTTGGCCTCCTTCCTCCCCACTGCCCCAGAAGGTCACCCCCACAATAACAACACCCTTTAATAAGTGTTAAGAAGAGATGCTGCCTGGGGAAGGGAGTTCAGGAAGCTCTGCGACTCCAGCTCATTCATGCCCAGCCCTGGCAATGGCTCCATTCCCAAGGCACTAGCTCCCAGCCAGAGAACAGCTCTGTGGGGACGAGGCTGGTAAAAATAGCCTGGGCGGGCACATCCCAACATCCCAGCTCCCCTCACAGCGAGGCACCAGCGGGCACACGTGGATGCCACTGCTGGGAAGGTGGGTGTGGTGATGGGGTGGACATATACCAAGCCCTGTGGGGGCAGGGAGCTGGCAGCTGCCCAGGTTAGACCCATGAAGAGGTCCCCCAGCGAACTCCCAGGCAGCTGACAGTCTGGGGGCACAGAGGGCCAGAAGAAGGGTTTCGCCAGGTCTTTTCCCCACAGTGGTCAGAAGGTTTAGTTTGGTGAGCAAATTCCTGGGTGCCGACATCCCCAGGCCCACAGGGAAGGGATAAGATTACCTTGGCTGGACCCCCTACACTCTACTGTGGCTCGGCTACTCTTGTCATGGAAAGATGGTGGCAGCAGAGAGCAGTGAGCAATCCAGGCTGTAACTGACTCCTGCTGGGGCTGCCAGCCCTTGCTCTGCAGATGGGCAGCTGTATACATGCAGTGGCTGACAAGATTCCAGGTCAACAAAGGGTTACTCAGGTGGCAAGGTGGGACCAGAGGGGTACTAAGCACCCAACCGGGGGACCTGGGCTCACTCCCACACAGCCAGGGGCAAGCACAGGAGCAGGTCACCAAGCTACTAGGGCCGCAGCAGCCAGCCCTGGGGACTGAGCACACACAATTGAGATCAAAGCTCCAGCCCAGCGCTTCCCTCTCTGCAGGAAGGTCAGACACAGTGCTGTGTTCTCACGCCCAGGGCCAGATCAGAGACCAAAGGATAGCTGGGGAGCAGAGCTGGTGCCCCAATCCTAGCCAACCTCACCTCCCCGAAAGGCTCTCTCCTCCAAGCCAGGAGCGCCACGATCCACCCCCTGAACTTCACCATGGAAAGGCTCAGCAGAGCAGCAGACCTCCCTCACCTGGGCCCACTGCTCCTGCCTGTCCTGCGCCTTCAAAGCAGATCTCCGAGTAGACACCGTGACTGCTACATTCTTTCACCCTCAGGGTGGGGCATGGTGACGACTCATATTTCCCCAGGTGATCAAGTGGGAAATAAGCAGGCTTTGAGCCTCACTTCGTCCCCAGCAGGGAGGTACCAGATCACCCTATTATAGATGGGAGCCAGAGGCTCTCAGGCAGATGTGGCTCAGTCTTGATCAGGCGCCCAGCAGCTGTGGAACCTCAGGCAGGTGCTGAACAGCAGAGAAAGCAAAAGCCACTCTGATGCAGCGTTTTCATCACAGCTCTCCAGCTCTCTCCCCAGTCTCACACCCGGCCCAACGCACAGGCTGCTGGTAAGGCAGTGTCAGAGGAGTACAGGGGAAGGGGGTGAGCCACAGATCCCAGAAAAACCCAGAAGTGAGAGGTGTCAGAGAGCCTCCTAGGAGCTCCACTCAAAGCAGACATGGGCAAATCTCCTGAAGGATGGCAAAGTTGGGGGACGTCGTCAGTGGGGGGCTAGAGCGAGTGGGCTTCTGGGAAGCACAAAAAGGGAGGATTTGAGGCAGACCCTGGCAGCATCCACCCAGGCACTTGGCCATGCTAGACTGACCAGCATGTCCAACCTGTGCCAAAGGCTGTGGGACCTGGTGCAGCTGACACCAGAGCTGGTGATCATTCGATTTCCATCCAAACCTTGGCCCGTGTCCTAGTTCACCTCCCACTCCCTCCCAGGGGCCTGCGGATGAGAGGGAGAGGACTGTCCGAGCTCACCGCAGGGGCACTGCTCACCGCTAGGGAATCGCTGGCATTTTGGCTCCACATGTCTAGCTAGGGACAATCTGTGGTCATGAGTGGACCTGAACACTCGGGGTGTGGGAAAAGCCAGTAAGATCTGGTTTTCAAGCCCACTAGGCTATAGGTCAGAGCCTGGACCACAGGGTGACCCCACTGGACACCCCCAACTGCTGCACTGTCCACCTGATCTCTCTGACCACCATGCCACTTCCGTTCCAATAACACACAAGCACATCAAAAGCTAGCAGTTGAAAAACAAAAATAATAGTCAGGCATTGTGGCGGGCGCCTGTAGTCCCAGCTCCTCAGGAGGCTGGGGCAAGAGAATCCCTTAAGCCCAAGAGTGGGAGGTTGCTGTGAGCTGTGATGCCATAGCACTCTATCGAGGGCAACAGAGTGAGACTCTGTCTCAAATATCTCAAATATCTAAGGAACTCAATAGCAAAAAAACCCCAAATAATCTGATCATAAAAAATGGGCAAAAGAGCTAAACAAACATTTCTTAAAATAAGATATATAAATGGCCAATAGGTACATGAAAAAATGTTCATCACTAATCATCAGAAAAATGCAAAATCAAAAACATTACCTCAATCCAATTGGAATGACTATTATCAAAAAGATAAAAATACTGGAGAGGATGTGGAGAAAAGGGAACTCTCACACACATGTAAATTAGTACAGCCACTATGGACAGTAGTATGGAGGTTCCACCTCAAATTTGAAATTAACTGCCATACGATCCAACAATCCCACTACTGGATACACATATGTCTAACAGAAGTAAAATTAGTATATCAAAGAGATATCTGTACTCCCCTGTTTAGTACAGCAGTATTCATAATAGTTAAGATATGGAATCAACTTAAGTATCCATCCACAGATGAATGGATAAATGTGTATATACACAATGGGAGATCATTCAGCCATAAAAAAGAATGAAATTTCATCATCTGTGACAACATGGAAGAATCCAGAAGATAGTAAGTGAAATAAACCAGGCACCGAAGAACAAATGCCAGATGATCTCACTCATATGTGGAATCTAAACAAGTTGATCTCATAGAAGTAGAGAACAGAACAGTGGGGATGGGAGAAGCAGGGGGTAGAGAAAGGTTGGTCAGTAGGTACAAAGTTATAGTTAGAATAAATCCTGGTATTCTACAGGACAGCATGGTTACTATAGTTGGACAATTAAGTTCATAAACTCAACCTAGAAAAAGAGCTAATATACATCATTAATATCACTATAGTCACCTTTGAAGTACTTCCCTGGGCCATCTGGTTATTGTAACCCTATCCAGCAATGAGGTATGTAGTACTTCTTCTAGGATGAGTTCTTGAACTAATTGACCTCATATCATACATTTCAAAATAGCGAGAAAACAGGATTTCTTTTTTTTAGAGACAGAGTCTCACTTTATTGCCTTCAGTAGAGTGCTGTGACGTCACAGCTCACAGCAACCTCCAACTCCTGGGCTTAGGTGATACTCTTGCCTCAGCCTCCCGAGTAGCTGAGACTACAGGCGCCTGCCACAACGCCCAGCTGTTTTTTTTTTTTTTGGTTGTAGTTGTCGCTGTTTGGCAGGCCCGGGCTGGATTCAAACCCACCAGCTCTGGTGTATGTGGCTAGCACCTTGGCTGCTTGAGCTACAGGCACAACCAAAAACAGGATTTTGGTTTTTTTTTTTTGAGACAGAGCCTCAAGCTGTCACCCTGGATAGAGTGCTATCACATCACAGCTCACAGCAACCTCTAATTCCTGGGCTTAAGTGAGTTTCTTGTCTCCACCTCCCAAGTAGCTGGGACTACAGGCGTCCGCCACAACGCCCGGCCATTTTTTGGTTGCAGCTGTCATTGTTGTTTGGCGGCCCGGGCTGGATTCGAACCCGCCAGCTCAGGTGTATATGGCTGGCACCTTAGCCTGTTGAGCCACAGGTACCGAGCCCGAAAACAGGATTTTGGATGCTCCTACCATAAAGAAATGACAAGCATTTGCAGTGACGGATAGGCTAATTACTGATTTCATCATTCCACAATGTACATGTACCCATGCATCAAAACATCACACTGCACCCCATAAGTATATGCAGTTATGTATTAATTAAAAATAATAAAACATGACGGTGCCTGTGGCTCAGTGAGTAGGGCACTGGCCCCATATACTGAGGGTAGAGGGTTTGAACCTGGCCCTGGCCAAACTGCAACAAAAAAACAGCCAGGCATTGTGAAGGGTGCCTATAGTCCCAGCTACTCAGGAGGCTGAGGCAAGAGAATCACCTGAGCCCAAGATCTGGAGGTTGCTGTGAGCCGAGATGCCACAGCACTCTACTGAGGGTGACAAAGCGAGACGCTGTCTCTAAAAAAAAAAATAATAATAATAATAAAACAAAGAGTAAATGGGACATATAAAAGGCAAATAACAACCATATAGGTAACACATTAAATGAAAATGGAGCAAATCCTATTAAATTTAATTATGATTATAAATATAATTATTTAATTATATATAAAAATATAATTAAAAATAATTGCTGGTTAGAAAAAAACCCAAATACCAAAATCACCACATGCCACTTATAAGAGACACAACTTAAAACAAAAGAACACAGACAGATCAAAAGAAAAAGAATGAGAAAAAGATACACCATCCAAACACCAATCAAAAGAAAGTTGATGGAACTATATTAATATTACATGATGCAGACTTTATGGTAAGACATAGAGGGACATTTAAAAATGATAACGGATTGGTTTAATAAGATGTAACTCTCCTACACACTTGTGCATCTAATAACAGTTTCAAAATACATAAAGCAAAACTTAACAGAGCAAAGAGTTGGAGATTTTATTTCACCTCTCTCAGTAACTAAATGATGGAACAAATAAGAGAAGTGAAGAGGACAACATAAACTTGACTGAGACACAGAGGACACTATGCCCAAAAATTACAGAATAAAACCACTCAATTAAAGGTTGATGAGAAACTGGCTACTTGCAAAGCACCAAAGTTTCATCCTACAGATTACGGCAAAACACTGAAAACTTCTGCATATCTCTACCACGAAGAACATAGGCTGTTGTCCTTGTAATGCAGTGATCAAATTTAGCATCACTAATTGGGAAGAATCAGACATTGGCCTCCTGAGGGATACACCATGAAGTACATGGCACCACCCAGGAGGTAGTCTTATTTTTATTTATTTATGATATCTTCATGACATTCAAGAAAAATAGAGTAGGCGGCTCAGTGCCTGTGACTCAACAGGCTAAGGCGCCAGCCACGTACACCTGAACTGGCGGGTTCGAATCTAGCCCAGGCCCACCAAACAACAATGACGGCTGCAACCAAAAAAAAATAGCCGGGCATTGTGGCGGGTGCCTCTAGTCCCAGCTACTTGGGAGGAAGAGGCAAGAGACTCGCTTGAGCCCGGGAATTGAGGTTGCTGTGAGCTGTGATGCCACAGCACTCTATCCAGGGTGACAGCTTGAGGCTCTGTCTCAAAAAAAAAAAAAAAGAAAGAAAAATAGAGTAGGCTTGGTGCCTGTAGCACAGTGGTTCAAACCAGGCCCAGGCGAGCTAAACAACAATCAAAATGGCAAAAGAAAAAAAAAAATAGCCAGGCATTGTGGCAGGTGCCTGTAGTCCCAGTTACTTGGGAAGCTGAGGCAAGAGAATCGTTAAGCCCAAGAGTTTGAGGTTGTTGTGAGCTGTGATGCCATGGCACTCTACTGAGGGTCAGATAATAAGATTCTGTCTCAAAAAAAAAAAAAAAAAAATAGAGAGAATGATTCGTATTTTTAAATTTTATTTTACATTTTAGAGAAAAGGTCAAGCTATGTTGCCCAGGATGGTCTTGAGTCTCAAACTCCTGGCCTTAAACACTCCTCTCACCTTAGCCTTCCAAGTAGCTGGGATTCCAGGTGTGAGCCACTGTGCTAAATTAAACAAAATATTTTACTAGGTTCTAATCAAACCTCAGGATCTTTTTTGTTTGGGGGGTTTTTTTGAGACAGGGTCTCGCTCTGCTGTCTAGCCCAGAGTTGGTGTCATAGCTCACTGCAGCCTCCAACTCCTGGGCTCTAGCAATCCTCCTACCTCAGCCTCCCTAGTAGCTGAGACTACAGGTGCACTTCATCACATTGGGATAATTTATTCTTTTTATACTTTATTTTTAATTTTTGTAGAGGTGGGGTCTCACCATGTTACCCAGGCTGGTACTGAACTCCTGAGCTCACGTGATGATCTTGTGTCAGCCTCTGGATTAGCTGGGATTACAGGCATGAGCCACCACGCCTGGCCAAACAAAACATTTAACTCAGTTCTTATCAAGCCTTAGGATCCATCTACTAGGTGGGAAAACAGAGAATAAAGAAACAAGTTACACATTACTAGAGGGAAAATAATTAGACAAAACAAATGTGGGATCTTCTATAAGACAACTACCTCCATCTGTCTCAAAAAGAGAATGTAATGGCTGGGCACCGTATGAAGACATAGGAAGAAGATGGCTATCTACAAGCCAAGGAGAGAAACCTCTGAAGAAACCAACCCTGCTGGGACCCTGATCTCAGACTTTAGCCTCTGGAATTGTGATAAAATACATTTCAGTGGTTTAAGCTACCCAGTCTGGTTACGGCAGCCCCAACAAACCAATACACCATTTCCTTCTCCTGTCCAAAGAAGCCACATAGAAACTCTTGCCTAAGCTTGGTCTGGATTGTTTGCTCACCTTCCCACCTTGATAATTTTTTAAAGGTCAATTCAATTTAACCTCCAAAGAAAACTACAGGGGGTACCCAATTAGTGAAGATTTGACAATGACTTTGACTGTATGATTGTATGAAAGCTATTTGCGTTGAGTAGAAACCATCCCTCAAGAGTACCCAAATGACGGTTTTTCACTTTCAGTATTACATGAGATATGCAATACTTTATTATAAAACATAATCAGTGTTAGATGATTTTTTCCCCAACTGTAGCCTAAAAGCAAGTGTCTGGGAAACATTTAAGGTAGGCTACGTTTGGTGGGGAAGGTGCATTAAATGCATGTTTAATTTACAATATTTAATGTATCAGGTGGCACCTGTGGCTCAGGGGGTAGGGCGCCGGCCTCATATACCAAAGGTGTGGGTTTGAACCTGGCCCCGACCAAACTGCAATAAAAAATAGCCAGGCTTTGTGGCGAGCGCCTGTAGTCCCAGATACTCAGGAGGCTGAGGCAAGAGAACTACCTAAGCCCACGAGTTGGAGGTTGCTGTGACACCACGACACTCTACTGAGGGCAAAAGAGTGAGACTCTGTCTCTAAAAAAAAAAAATGGATATATTTAATATATGATGGATTTATTAGGATATAAACCTATCTTAAGCCAAGGATTATCTAGATAGCACTTATAAAACCTAATCAAAGAGACTTGGGATTTATTTATTTTTGATCTGTCCTCAAGAAAAAAAAGGGGGCGGCCACTGTGGTTCAGTGAATATGGGCCTCATATAGCCAGGGTGGCGGGTTCAAACCCAGCCCCCGCCAAACTGCAACAAAAAATAGCCAGGCGTTGTGGCGGGTGCCTGTAGTCCCAGCTACTTGGAAGGCTGAGGCAAGAGAATAGCCTAAGCCCAAGAGCTGGAGGTTGCTGTGAGCTGTAACGCCACAGGACTCTACCGAGGGCGACAAAGTGAGACTCTGTCTCTTAAAAAAAGGGCTGAATTCTCTTTCATGATCAACGTGATAATGTGATATAGTCCTGCTTCCTGAGAGACCATACTTTGCTGAAACCAAAGTATGGTGAATCTAGAGTGATCAGGATGATGTTTTGTAAACACTACTAATATAAGCGTAAAGTATTTCTACTTTCTTGTGTTCTCTCACTTGCATAGGTATTGCATTTTAATTCAATATATATATATATATATATATATATTTTTTTTTTTTTTTTTTTGAGAAGGTGTTTCTCTTTGTCACCCTGGGTAAGAGGGCAATGGCATCACAGTTCACAGCAACCTCAAACTCAAGCCTCCCAAGTAGCTCTACGGGCATCTGTCAACACCTGGCTATTTTTTTTAGAGATGGGGTCTGGCTCTTGCTCAGGCTGGTCTAGAACTCCTGAGCTCAAGCAATCCACCCACTCTGGCTTCCCAGAGTGCTAGGATTATAGTAGTGAGCCACCAGGCCCAGCCTGCATTTCAAAGAAGTATATGTATAGTTCAGAGACATTAAAATTGCACAGGCAGGGCGGCACCTGTGGCTCAGCGAGTAGGGCGCCGGCCCCATATGCCGAAGGTGGCGGGTTCAAATCCAGCCTCGGCCGATCTGCAAAACAAAAAAATAGCCGAGCGTTGTGGCGGGCGCCTATAGTCCCAGCTACTCGGGAGGCTGAGGCAAGAGAATTGCCTAAGTCCAGGAGTTGGAGGTTGCTGTGAGCTGTGTGATGCCACGGCACTGTACGGAGGAGGGCGATAAAGTGAGACTCTGTCTCTACCAAAAAAAAAATTGCACAGGCAATTTTTGTTCACCCAGAATTGTATTTAGTGTAGTTTTAAGACAAATGTAGATGTTCTGTTACCTACATAGTGATTGGCCCTGGAACCACAGGAGCTCACACATGGCGCCTAATCCTGGGTCTGGCTGCCTCTGTGGCCAGAAGTGCTCGTAACTGAGCAAGATATTACCGGTTTCTCCATGCCAGACAGTATTTCTGGCTACTTGAAATCCACAGCAGATTTCTTCCCCCTGTTGTGGTCAGTGTGGGAAAGAGGGCCCCTGCTGCTCCTGGGACACACAGGCACCCTGCTCGCCTGAGATGCAGACCTTCCTCTGACACGGCTGGAACCCCAGCCCCATCGCTGTCAGGGTTGGTGATGGTCGATGAAGGTACAGCTGAGTTCAGCCAAGGAACTCATCTCTCCAAGGAAAACCCACAGGGGACCAGAACCTACCTTCTGACCAAGCCCCACATGGGGAGTGGCTGTCCCAACAAAGCCACAGGACTCAGATCCCAGTGCCCTACTTCCCGCTAGCTATCTATTCTACCTCCTGTCCCACAAATAGAGCCAAAGGCCTTGATTCTCAAATGAGAATGTGGACTTCAGAGGCAAACTGTTGGGGATTATGAAAACAGAACTTAAATTGCTTCCACATCTGGAAAACAAACCCAGCAACTAACCCCAGGAATTCCAGGCATGCCAGCCCAGAGAAAAAGCTGCAGGTCCAAGGAGGCATTTCCTTTTAGCTTTGCATCCCCCAACCACTACCTGAACCAGGGAGAGGAGAGGACGCCACCAAGCTTGGGTACCTACCACATGCTGGTGTTTTTTTGCTCTGTGCTTGACACGGGTGGTCTCATTTTTTCTCCTAAAATCCCCAACAATACTGCCTCCTCCTTATGGATGAGGAAATGGTATCCAGAGCGTTTTCCCACCAAAACTACACTGCAATTTCTCTTTTACTGCCCTGTGGAGTGGTATACAAGGTGAGGGCCGTCTGAATCAGGAGCCCCCTAAGTTCAATCATCCCTTCTAAATTCTCAGAAAAGATTTCCCAAGCACCTCTCAGAAGCTCCAGTCCCCTCACAGCCACCACCACGTCCCCAGCTCTTCTGAAAAAAATCACAAGCCAGGTGTCTGGGCAGCGCAAACGTCGGAAGCGAATTAATGGGATACAAGTCGAAAGGGGCGCACATCAAGGGCTCTCCTGGTTCTTGGAACAGGCAGCTATTTTGGGCTACAAATTATAGCTTTTAAAGATGTGGCTGTTTGAAGTGAGGGCTTAATTACTCACACAGCCAAGAGTTTGTGGGGCGTGCTTTGGGGGCTCCATACTTTCATCATCATAAGAGCAGCTGAAAGGCTCCAAGTGAAGGGTTGGGACAGGGAAGTGGTGGCTCAGGCCAGGTAGGACAGACAGCATTCCCATTTGGGAGCATGTTCCAAAGAGGTGACATGGGACTCCCCAGGGAGAGCCCACCATCTGCTTTAAGGAGCACACACCTGGCTGGAGCTGACCCACAGTCTACGGCCAATTATCTACCCCACTTTCTCTGCCGCAGCAGCCCTCAGGCCTTGGAAAGCCTCGAAGATGCCACGGCCAAGGCCGAGCCTCCTTTTGACCTTCCTTCCTGGACCAGGTGGGTTGTGATCCGACATCATGACTCTTCCTCCCCACCCTGCAGGGACTCGGGCAGAAGCCTCTGTTTTCATAACCACCCTCCCTCCGCCAGGATCTCCCAAGGCCCTGAGCCCCACTAGTCTTTCCTACAGGCTCACTTTCAGCGTCCCTCTTTGTCAGGGCCCAGCTACCCAGGATGTGTGTTCTAAGAGTTGCTGTCTGGCACCAGGGTGGGGCTGGAGGTGCCACTCTAGCATACATGGCTGGAAATTCAGCTGAGGGGACTGGGCCAGGGCAGGTCCCTTCCCAGGCTCTCCCGGGGTAGGCGCAAGTGATGAGGCATTAGGTGTGACAAGCCATAGCCTGGGGCTCAGAGGGTGGAGGCTCCCCGGGGAGTCCATGAGGAACTTCCTCAAAGAGCCTATGGGCTCCGCATTGCCCGCTGCACCAGGTCCTGGCTTCTCAGACCAGCAGCAGAGCCCTTTCCAGCAGGTGTCGGCCTCAGTTCCTACTACTGCCCCTGCTCCCTCAACCCCGATGCTCCTGCCCACCTGTAGCAGCCCCTATGAGTGGCACATACTGTTTCTTATGCACAGGGGCGTAAACACCACCTCATCAACGGGAGACCTTTGAATCCCTGATGCTGTCCATAAATGGAGCCAGTCAGGCTGGTGGTTTTACCTGAATGTTGAGAGGGAAAGAGGCCGAAAAGAGACCTCTGGGGAAAACAGGTTCAAACCACTATCTGGGCTGGGGGCCCATGGCTCAGTGGTTAGGGCGCCGGCCACATGTTCCAGGGCTGGTGGATTCAAACCTGGCCCAGGCCTGCTAAACAAACAAACAAAAAATAGCCAGGCATTGTGGCAGGTGTCTGTAGTCCCAGCTACTCAGTTTGAGGTCGCTGTGAGCTATGACATCCGGCACCCTACTGAGGGTGACAAAGTGAGCCTCTGTCTCAATAAAAAACAAAAACAAAAACAAATCCAAACCACTACCTGCTCTCGAAGGTCTCCCTCAGTGGCTCCTGCTATGTTGCCACTTGCTGATCCCTTGTCAGCCAGACAAACCCATAAGCCTGTCTCTCCCTGCTTCAAACTCGGTGCCCTCCTCCCCCACCCCTGCTCCAACCTCACTGAGCAACTCATGTCTGGCCCTCCACAGCCTCATCATTTGCCCAGCTACAGGTGTCACCCAGCACCCTATGGATGGTACTCAGCAGAGAAACACACCAGTAGTCAGCAAAGTTGGTGGCACTGGGATTTGGAGCTGAAGGCTGCACACCAGACGTCTGAGTCTGTGCCACCCGAGTTGTGGGGCAGAGCCCTCCTTCTCCCACCACAGGGAGATTCCAAGAGACTACATGTAGGAAGATTTTACACAAAGGGAGAGGAGAAAAAGTTAAAAGTAAATTGCTAAAAAAGAAACATGTGAAAATAAAAACTCAGGCAAAGTGGGAGGAGGATGAAGGAAGGAAGGCAGAATTATGTCTCATGATTATGCGAACTAAGTCCAGAAGACCTCTGCTACCTTGGAAAGGCCGGTGACCCATACCCTGAACCCACGTCCCCACTTAACCAAGACAGAATGGGGCAGTGTGACTTTAGATGATGATATTCAGCAAGACAGAAACCAGGAAAGGTGTCTTATAACAATCACGATGACTATGGGGCCATGATTTGCACATGAGGGGGAAGAACCTGGGCCTCAAAGAGGCTGCTCTATTTTCCCAAGGTCAAATAGCTGTGAGCCACAAAGCTGGAGTCTCAGCCCAGTCTACCCAGAGTCCAAGCTTATTCTCTTGAATCAAATCAAAGTGTCCCCTCTTAATCCTGCCACCATTACAAGGTGGCTCTACACTCTTCCTTGAAGAAATTGTGCAAATTATGTAAGTTCTCCAGAGGTTACCTAGTTTCTATGCTTCCTTAAATCCAAGCTGCCTGTGATTTTAAGATGCACCATTATTTCAAATGCACCAAGAAAGTGGCACTGTCAATTAAATTACAACACACCTCCATCACAACAAACACACACCAATCTAAGATGTTACAATGTGACGGGGGGGGGGGGGGTGAGCATGCCTTAGACTGTATA